>APFE031730323.1:179062-231323 GCA_000404065.3 Pinus taeda | reverse complement strand
CCCCCCCCCCTCTAACCCCCCGGTTCACTACGTAGGTTAGTCGTAGAAAGAATATAACACAACCCAACAACATTGGAGCACAGGAAACCTGCCATATGCTACAAAAATTACCATTGACATTGTGTAGTTGATCATTCTTTTCTTTAAATGTAAGCCAAAAAAATTATATGTGCTTTCCACAAAATAACATCACCTATTCTCCATCACCATACATCATAGATACATATATCCAACACTCGTCTACCCTACGATCACATGACTTATAGAAAAAGCAAGATCTTGGTCATATGATCCTTGTCACAAGACAAACAAATGGAAAATTAGACCTACAAAAGAAATTATTCAAGTCATACGAGTTTACTCCTCCATACCATCCATTACGAAACCTCGTTATTTTGACTTTTGTTGAGGTGAACTTATGCTATACAAAGCCTTTTATCATATTGCACGAGATAGAGGAGATTCTACTGAAGAATTCATCAAAAACTAGCAAATATTTTGTTATTTCTACAAACCTTGCATTAATAGCGCACACTATCTAATATTAAATCTGTTGCAAATGATAACTCAACTATTCACGAAACCAATCCTCCATACACCATGGAAATAAATCATTGGGAATTACACTCCCAATTACACCCTATGAACGAGCTCCTCATAAAGGATGCTGACATGTTTGGCCTTCGTGGTTTTGATGACAACCATAGCTTGAATCATACCACTATCTCATTAGATCTACAAAATAATGGCATACAATTAATCGAGAATAATTGTTGTGTCCAACGCATTCTTAAAACACAAACATATCCTGACGACCCTTAATACATTATCTCTGATGCAAAGAAAATATCTAAATATTATTTCAAATAATTTTGCTAAGAATGATATTTAGGAGCTCTAAGAATGATAATACAAGGCACTGTTGGTACTGAAAAATCCCTCCTTATAAATTGTATCAAAGAAATGCTCATAACCCTTGTAAACCCAGAACCTTCACTGGTGATGCTCCTCGCCCCTACAGGTGTTGCAACCTTCGATATAAAAGCACCAATAATCCATTCTACCCTCCACCTTTCTATAAAGGATATTGTGCCATTAAAAGGCACTCCTCTTGCGAAATTTGAAGAAGAACTTAAGTATATCGGGTACATACTAATTGATGAAATGAGATTCATTGGGCCAAAGCTTCTTAGCCATATTGATGAACATCTTCGTGAGGCATTTCCACTACAAAGAAATACTCCTTTCAGTGGTTGTTCAATTATCTTAGTTGGTGATACTGACCATTTACACTCGTTAAAGACATACCTCTATATGGAGGCACGAGCCATGAAAGTGCACATTGGACACAATATTTCATCAACAAGACAACAACATTGTCGATGTTACTTTCAAAACATCGTCCAGAACATTGGAAATGAAAATCCAACAATTGACAACTACAACATACCCATGTCATGCACACACTCCTTCTTATTAGAAGACGAAATACATTATTTACATGATTCCATGCATCCTTTTCCAACCAATGCTCAAACAACGATCCATAATAAGCAAATGATAAAATCTCTAAACACTGCTATCATAAGATCCATTGTTGAAGACAATAACATATATTCCAACCTTTCCTAACTTCCAACGTTTGGGTTTCAGTCGAGCTTGTCAATGGTACCCTTAGAGAAATTATATCTATCTTTTACAAAGAATGAATTGCACCTCCATAGCTTCCAACATTTGTTGTCATAGCTTTTCCGAAATACATTGTGTCTCTTTGGGATGAAAGAAATCCCATTCACTTACATATTCTAGCCATAAAAAGAAATAAATGTATGAAAATTCCACTAAAGATGGCCTGGGCATTAACCATAGATATATCTGAAAGTATGACACTGCCAAAAGCGATAATTGACATTAGAAACACTGAACATCAAGGTGTAACATTCACAACAATTTCAAGAGTCCCTTCTCTACAAGATCTCTGGATTTGCCTTGCATTCAGTTTCAATCGTTACAATAAAGTGAAAGATAATAAAAACATTGCTCGCAGAAAACATGCAGAAGAAATTCTTCGTTCAATGTCACCTCATGACAATCTGCTCCAATCCATACGTTAACATCACCAAAAGGTTTCCCATATTTATCAAGCTCAATCCATTTTATGACATACCTTTTATATATGTGAACAACAATCAAATTTAATCATTATTAATACATGGTTGCAAATATTACATTTTTATTATATTTTCTATTTACTTGGTTCTAACATTATCTTTCTTCTGCAACAGAAGATATAGACTCACAAATAACACAACTATATAGCTACTACAATGAAATTGAAGCATCAATACATACATTGCAAAATATAGAAAACATATTTCTACGAGTACAAATCCAAAAGTACCATTATACCGCCTTTATCCAACTATATAATTATTACTACAAGTAAAATCTACTCTGAAATGCATAATTTAGATTCATCAATGTGACATAATGCAAAAAGTATGAGTGAACTAGCAATCAAGAAATATGCATCTTGAACTACGCAGAAATCTTGAATGGTGTTCGATATGCCATCGTTGGCCTTGCATTTTTTACTAACAATACTTAAATTCCCGTGAAAAAGGTAAATTCATTTCCATTAATTCGAAATTTGTTTTGACATAAATCACATGCAAATTATTACTAATGAATTTCCACAATTAATTTAGATAGTTCAAATTTGAACAAAATATACATTTTGTAGGTTCATTACTGCTTCTTCAAGTCTTCGATGTCTCCAACAAGTTTTGATGCATTTTCAAATAAGGAATGAGAACCATGAAGTTGTTCACATTGTTATATTTCTTTTTTCACCTCTTCCACTACAATAAACTACTTATATTTTTTAATTGAAACTTAAAAAAACATCTTTGAAGATCAAGAGGCAATCTTTGTTACAAACATTATACTATCTGGAAATTGCACCTAACATAAATCATTTAGGTGCATCTTCCACCACTACATGCAATCTTGCTTGTTAATTATTATTTTCAATAACCTTTCCCATGTCACGATTTTCCTCAGTTGCCCCATATGTCAAAAAGCAGTGCCACAAGTTGGTAGGATATAGAAATATATCATATGTTATACAATATTTTCCCCTCAAAATTGTTTAAAAATTAAAAACAATAAACCTTAAAATAATATACCATAACATGTTCACATAAATGATAAAAACTACATGGATAATGGATAACATCCACATGAGAGTATTGTTATTTACAACATATCCATATTAGAAATACTCACAAATAGCTCAAAGATATAGCTACAACTGCAACTCATTATCCTCCACCCTTGCTTTCAACAATGTCCATTCACATGTTATTTTTCCCCACTTTATGCCTTACGACATTTCCTTTGCAACATCTGTTGCAAATGCTAGTTATAAAATTTTTAATTTAGGGTAGTGTTCTTGTTTCTGAAATAAGAAACCAGTTGCTCATATATATATATATAGAATAGATAGATAGATATAGATATAGATATATAAGTAAATATTGTCCAATTATATATATATATATATATATATAAGTTCCCATAAATATTTTTTACAAAATATCAGCATCACTTTTTGGGTTCGAATAAAGAAAAGTATTACAAATATTTTATTTGAGTTTTTATAATTATTATAAAATTTGATTATTAATTAGATAATAAAAGAAAAAATAATTAAATATTTTTTTCTAATTTTTTAAAAATTAGTTTACATAAGTATTAGTATAAAAATAATTCATTGTTTAAATTAAATTGTATTTTTAACGGTTAAACAAAATAAAAACCTATTAATAATTATAAAGTGTATGCAGAAGATTTAACCTACTTATAAAAAAATTATTAAAATAACCACAATACCATTAATTCAATAATCATTTATCTTTATGACATAACATAATATATACCTATAGGGCTGGTTTCTAGTATGTGAAATAACAACTAATCCTAATATACATCTATTTAAGTTCTATATCTAATTTACAAACTTCCAGTTTCATTTACAACATAATCTAGCTGAGTATTATAAATATATTTTTAATAATTAATATATTCCAAAAATATTATTTGAAAATTTTTAAAATAGTATTAAATTTGTTTATTTTTAATAATTTTTTTTCTTTTTAATTTTATGATATATATTTTAAATGTTAAATTGAAATAATTTTTCTTTTCGACTAAACTTTTTGTGTTCTCTTGAGTTTATGTTAACATATATTAAACTTATAAAATTGAAAATTGAAAATCATGTTGATTGAAAATCATGTCGTAAACCTTGGTTTAGGAATGATAAATTACACACTAATCGGTTTCATGTAATCTATGTATAAGTTTAAATTCTTATAAAATCTTTATCTGAGTGGATACAATTTTCTCTCCAATTTTTTTAGTAGAGTGATCCAGATAAAATATTTATTTGTGATAAAATAAAAATGAAATATTTTCTCAATTTTCTAACAAAATTTAAAATTATGAATAACTTCAATTTTCACTATTCCAAGCAATAAACTATACAACTCCATTCCATCATATATACAAAATATATAATCTGTAAATAAATAAAGCTATTCCATACCCAATAATTTAGCTATTCCATACCTAATAATTTGGCTAACCACTACAGTTAGTCCAGTGCATGGGGCTTGAGCATAATAACATTTAATAAGCTTAAATTTTTACTATATCATAACTCAATTGTCAAATTAGAGGACAACCATTTTTAGTTGTTATGCCAGAATCTAGGGTCACTCATCACCCTTATTCAAAGAAAATCAGGGCGCGGTCCCTAAGGGGTCATGCTTTCACTAGTGAGAGATACCTCTTAATCTTGGCCATTAACATGTTTCCTTAGATCAAGGAAGATAAACTCTTAACCAAGCAGAATCAGTTTTATAATTACCCCATTTATAAAAAATAGAAATTTTGAAAATCCAACTTATTTAACCCGCTCAAAAAACTAGGCATACTGAATATCCAACACGATCACGTATTACTTATTTAGTTTCAGGAAGGATTTGGTTTGGCAAAATGGGAATTATTATTAAATTAAATTAAAATGATCACGTATTACCTCTTTTGTTGTAGGGAGGATTTGGTTGGGCAAAATGGGAATTATAATTAAATTAAATTAAAAGTAAAGTTAATCAGATGTAAATACTGAGGGCAACCAGATAGACGATATACATAAATTTATTCTCGTTAAAAACTATGCGGAAGTTTATGTTAGATATCTAGATTTTTAATGTGTGCAGTTATAGCTATTCAGTTTATCCAACAACATTCGGTGTCGACGTAACTTAGCTATAGTACGTGTCATCGGAAATCACTATTTCATCTGGAAAAGGACCAGTATCTAGTTTTTAGTCATAAATGTCAAGCGCAGGATTTTTATCTGAAAATTTGGTAGGAAATGAAGGGTTTTGTACTACATAAATTTTAAATTAAAACAAGATAGTTTCCTTTTATTTTCGAGGTATTTAGTAAAAAAAGAGTAATACACTGCATTTTAATTTTTGAATCATGTGTTGTTCCTCCAAAAGAGAAGCTAGGACCAGTACTTGTGTGTTGTTCCTCCAAAAGAGAAGCCAGGAACCAAGATTCCACTGTGTTTTACGAGAGGGTGCACCTCTCAGAGTTGCTAGTAAAACTGATTGGGTTGATAACTGTTATTGATGTTGAAAATAGGGAAACCTAAAAAAAGGATGCGGAATGAAACATGAAACTGGGAATAAAAGGGTTTGATGGATAAACTGGGCTGAAATGATTAGATCTGGCGGATGGGGAATGAAACAGATAAATAGAGAAGAATGAAATGAATAGAGAAGCAACCCATTGAGTTAGACCATATATAAGACTAGGAATATTCTCAGAAAACAAATCTTAACCCTTCATTAACTCAATTTCAATATAGCCCATTAGACGCAAATATTAAGAAGAATATAGAGAGTGGGGAGAAAAACGCGATGCGCTTCGTACTCTTGCTCATCAGTTATCGATAGCGACAACACGACCGTGATTAATTCCAGTTATTCGTCCCCGCCCCTTTCGGAAGAATATTAATGGCCCAATGTCAGCTATTCATTCGGGAGCTCGTTGCGTGTCACTCTTCTTTGTCAACCGTACCCCCGACATTGGTAGCTGGTCCCTCAAAGGGCTTGCCACGATTGTTTTAACGCCAACCATAATAGTGAAGGGTTCTATGACCGGTGTCATAGAACAGGTTGTACTCGTTTACTTGTCCCAATAAGTTGGACTTTCCTGTTTCATGTGAGAAACCCAAGAGTGATGAAAGAAATTTTCACCAATCTTAAGCCCGTGTAGCGGAACGCTCGTGAGATAATTACCGTTCAGTGTTCACAGGTTCCGGGATTCATCCACATCTGCCACTGGTGATGGACGAGTCCACGGGAACCGCGATGAAGCGTCCTATGGAATTATCAGTACGTTGGAGCTTGAATGGAGAGGATGCGGAGGCGGAGGCCGACGACATCAATCCCATTCCGAAGAGACCCTGCAGCCGCACAGACGGGGACAGTTTTGAAGAATTCCTCGCTGTGCTGAAACGAATCAAGGCATCGCGCAGGTACTTCCTCAGGACTCCTAATGACCTCAACCGCCAAGAACCCGCATTAAAATGCGTCAAAACCGTTGCGTCCAACGCGTCCTGGCGCCCGTCTTTCGAGTGGGAGGATTTCCCAAACCACGGGAAAAACCGCGAGATCGAGCCCGGCTTGTCCGCCGTGAAAGCTGGAGATGGGCGGGTCGGGGACGAGGACGAGGATGTTGTCCATCACGTGAGTAACAATCTGAAACCGGAGGCCTGTACGAATTGCGACCTGGATCTGAATAGTTTACCAGGGGAGAAACCGGAGGCCAATACGAATCCCGCCCTGGATCTGAATAGTTTACCGGGGGAGTTGCCGCTATTTCAGTAGGTATTAGGTTTTGTGAAATAAAAGTCACAAGGCGGGCCAGTATCTTACTATGGTCAAATCTCGTCAACCTGCGCAGGCAGATCTAGTCTCGTAAGTATGTATATAATCTGTGACTCTATTTACATCTAAATCATAGAACTCGTCTAGGCACTCTAGACTTTTTTAAATCTTGCTCGTTCATTGTCTTTAGTTCCGCTTTATGTATCCGTATAAAGTTTTTATTCCTTAATAATGGAACTAAACATTAGCGTATATTAGACAACGTCAATATCTGGCATTTCTGTTTCAATTCTTAACCGTTTCCCCGGTCGTTCGAGAGGCTATGGCCGTCGCCTGGATCGAAATGTCAGAGTCAGGGTTGATTGCTTACCTATTGAAAGAAATTTGATGTTTACAGTGTGATGATAGAGAATAATGATATGTGCGTGTTATATTATTCATATAGAATCTTTTTTGACATTCCACAATTTTCGGCCTTTGAAACATATGGTGTACACTTGACATCCGTCATCATATGAATCATCGAGTGTTGGGCGTACTGTAATTTCGATTTAATTGCTTTTAACAATTTATTACTCAGACTTTTGCCATTTTACTAAGAAATTTAGGATCCGGGGATTTTGCTTTTTCCCTAAGAGTAGGCCCCATGGCTATAGAGGAGAAAGATATTGTTTTTTGGAGAGTTGAAGATCAATATTTTTATGGCGTTGTAGATCTATATTTTCCGGAGAGTTGAACATG
Source organism: Pinus taeda (assembly GCA_000404065.3). Classification (NCBI taxonomy): domain Eukaryota; kingdom Viridiplantae; phylum Streptophyta; class Pinopsida; order Pinales; family Pinaceae; genus Pinus; species Pinus taeda. The sequence goes on along the minus strand of APFE031730323.1, from coordinate 223,614 downwards.
TATATTACTTAGGCAACGTGTGGCTAGTCGACTGCGTTAGAATTTCATGTGTGTTAGCCAACCAGTATTGACGTTGACACAACGGATCCCCCTATGTGTAAATGTGTAATGGATGTCTAACGAATGTACGAGTAAAAGTGTTATGTTTGGACTGTAGGGTTAACATCAGAATCTTTCTCTGTATCTCGACTGCTTAGTCAAATAGTTTTTCAACTTCGTTTTGTTTGATCGCTATATTGACGAGAATGGATGGTTCTTTGTACTTCATTTGTTTGACAGGTCTGTTCACGATGATGGATGGTTTATTGTATGGCTTTCCTGTTTTTTTTTTTCTTTTGAAGGAAGAAATTAACGTTTCTTTTGAAGGAAGAAATTAACGAGCAGCGGAGAAGGAATGACAAATTATGGGAAACAAAATCTCGTCGGAGGTTGTCTGAGAAATTACCGTAAAAGAAACCTCCGTATCTTCTGAAACCATAAGTACGATCATTGATAAAATCGTAGAGTAAAACGTAGGGTGCATGGGAGAGAAATAAACGCCGTTTAAGTTATAAATTAGCATTGCGGGTAACTTGATATTTCAAGTGTGTAATATACACTGCATAAATCTAGGTAGTATATAGAGTGGAGTAATCTAGGTTGTATTAGTTGAGATAGGATTTGGCGTAACGGAGTAGATGGATTCTTTCCCCTTCTACCGAGGAACTAACTTAAGGACCAAAGTACCTCGGCACTGGGTTTGACGTGAGTGGGATCAGCCAACCATGGGTGCTTTCCCCTTCCATAAAATAAGTTACTTAATGGCCAAACTAGTTGGGCATTGGGTTTGATATCAGTGGGTCAGCAAGCCATGCTTCATAATGAGGAAAAAGTAAGGAATTTTTCTCAGCCAACATGGAGGGTAGAGAAGTTTGCACCTTGTAAACGAGAGCCTAGGATTTGGAGGAGATAAAATTTACTCTCTTTTCGTATGAGCAAATGGTATGAAAGAATGAACCCAAACAACTATTAATTTTAGCTGAAAAGGGTAACTGATGGGTATGAAGAGAATGCGTTTTTAATGTGAAAAGGTAACTAGATGGGGATGGAGAGAATGCGTTTTTAATGGGTTATTGAGTAACTTAATTTAGGGGGATATTGAGAGAATGGGTTTTTAATGGATTAGTGAGTAACTTGTGTAATTTATTTGGTTATGGTGGTGTTATGAAGTATTATATGAAGTATAATGTAAAGTATGCCATAAAAGGTTCAAATTTCCTTAAGATTATCTTGTGTGGTAAAGGGACATTCTTGATATGCATGGAATTACAGTTGTAGTGGTTGAAATAATCCCACATCAATGTATTCTTAGGAACTTAACTTATGAGACAAATCATACCAATATCCATTAAGAAAACTTTGTGGTATACATGGAAATATAGTTGTAGTGGTTCAAATAATCTCATATCAATGTATTCTTAGCAACCTAACATATGAGAGAAATCATATGGATATCCATTAAGAAACTTTGCGGTATATAGTGTGTTTACTGAAGAAAATAATAAATTAAAAGGTATGAATATTTAAAGAAAAAAGGAAAAGAAAAACTATTTTTTAATTGTATTTTTGGCTTATCTTCTTATAGGTTTACTCAAATGTAGAGTGTACATACGAGTTGGCTGCAGAAGTAAATTCCACATCCAACGAGTACCTAATTTGCATACTTTTGATTATATCCACACTCGAAAAATATAAAATATATGAAAAACATGTTTAAGACATTTTTTCTTTTCCCTCCAAAATATGAAAAACATGTTTAAGACATTTTTTCTTTTCACTGAAAAATACAATAAGAAAGAGTATATTTTTTCTTTTCCCTCCAAAATATTGACCCTTGAGGATGACATCACCGTCTTGAATCTTTTAAAGTTGATTTTTTAGTACATTTTTTGTTTTCAGGCCCATATCTTACCTCAAATTTCCTCTAATGATATATTTAAAGTCTCAAAATTGTATGTCAAAAAAAATATTAATCCATTGTACTAGATACAAGTTAAACCATACTCAACTAGTAAGCTTAATATTTGTACGGTCCCACCATATCCCCAAAGAGTAGCCTCATGGATGTTGAAAACATAACAAAACCATATTTATATGCCATATCAATTAGAATGAGAGTCCACCTTAATGGAAGGAGACAATTTAGTGAGATATTCTAGTGGGGTCTCGACAAGGCTAAGTAGCCTCCTAACAAGAATTGATACTTTTTCATCTAATTTATGCATCCTTTACGAATCTTAATTGATGTACATTAGTAGTTGTGTTTGATTCTATGAGCGCTCCACTAAAATTTTTTCTAAGAGAGTATTGATATGCCAATGGAGGTCAATAGATCACATATAACAAGTCTAGTGAGATCTATTATTGCTATTTTATGGAATCTAGTTATGATTTTCCTCTCTTGATGTTGATTTAGGATCAAATATTGATTGAAAACACTTACTTCTCCATGTCTAAAATGATGTTGTGAATTTCCATCCGAGTGGAAAGGTTATATCTTATCATGGATTTTCGAGCTTCTAGTCGAGCTCGTGGCTATGAGTTTGACAAACTCCTCCTTCCTTAGCACTCTCCCAAGGAAGCTCTTCACCATGCCATATTGAGTTAGAAGCCCTCACAAAAGAACACCTATCCCAATTGTAAGAAAAGCGTAAGTGTTGGCATTCAAGTATGAATCATGCAATTCACCCAATCCACATTTAATTGTCAACCCGAGGTTCTACCAATTATTTCAAGGCTATAGTGCACTGTATCTATAGGCCGTAGTTTTCCTACCTAGCATTGAACATTAATTATAAATTCGTTAAGGTGTGACAATAAGAAATAACCCTAACAATAAATAAGAGTAACCAAAATTAATAACTATAACAATGATAAGAGTAACAACAATTAGGATTGACAACACACATTGATAAACTTTCACTACAACAATAAACTCATGGAAATAAACCTAAATACACATCTTATCCAATAGCATATGATCAAGAGAGTGTGACCAACTCCCTAATGAGGGTTGTGATGAGATCAACAAATCACAATATCCTAAGAAGATCAAACTCTCATTAATTAAATAAATATTAAAAGTATGTTATTGTAGACTGAGAGTTAGAGTATTTCTCATGTAACCCTAATGACTCTTAACAACGATAAGTCTCACAACCCAGAACTCTACTTTATACATTTGGCCAATAATACACTTCCTAGAATTACAACGTTGTCTGCCTTTAATTACATGGTGATTTTCAGAACGAAACAAAATGTCAAAGATACCATTGTGTCAATTGAGAGATTGATTCACTGTTGCAGTCAATGCTCAATGATAGCGCTACCAGCTTTGATGGTATCATTCAGTGAATCAAGGTCCTAGTCATTATTCTTTCAAATATGTAGAAATAACTCAATTAGCAAGCTGATTATGTAATAATAACCTATGGCTATGCTTCATTCACCAATAATCCATAAAGATATGACAACAAGTATACTTGTGCATTTTAAGATATCGATTAACCATTATTGGCATAAAATGGGTAAAACGAACACGATAAAAGCGTGAGTAAAACTATGCAAATCTAGCCACCAACGTCTCCCCCCAACTGGCCTTACTACATGTCCAACTGTAGTTTGTTTCCTACACAAGTCTGGGTTAGACCTGTTGCGACCAGTATGAAGTTGGGCAAGATCATCTTTTCCAGCCATTTTTTTCCCCGAAGGCTTATATCCATTTGTCTCGATGACTTCCTTCCATCAAGCCTCACCTACCTCATAAGCTGGAGTATATTGATCAACTGGTAGCTAGATAATGGGGAATCAAAACCTCAAACCCATCCATCGGACCCCATGGAGCTGCATGCAAGCAATATACTGAGGTACCCTGTTTAGAGCTCGAGAAAAATTGAGTGCCCCAAAAGGCTCACATATCTAACGGCTGATGATGATAGCATCGAACGTTTCTGGCAGTTATCCTGGACCTCCTCTTGACAAGAAAAAAATTGTTTTTTTCTATGTCAACACACCATTTCTAGGTTGCCAACATCTCTTCTTTCTGTCCCTCAATCCCTAAGAGGGATTCGTGTCTGTTATAAACATTCACAGATTGGAAATTCTCCATCTGAAGGATAAGTGGCCTATTTGCTTCATTCTCTTCAAACGTGTCAAAGGCATTCTTCCATTTAACCTGATTAACTACGTAGGAGGTAAAGGGTCTAATTTGAATGTATCCTACGTATGGCAATGGGTTAAATGATTGATCATTACCCAAAAAGTAATCATGCATATAGAGTTCGCACAATAAGCATTGATCCAAAATATTGTGGCATATCAAAATCCACAGAAGCTGCATTGAATCTTCTATCTCATGGTTGAGCTCCTGGCAGACACTTTTAGACGAAAGAATAGATATTTTTCATGGAGGAATAGAGCATAGTTGTGGGCAAAGGTTCGGCAAGCCATTACCTACTTCGCGAAAGTAAATATTTCTTCCTTATCGGCCTTTAACAACTTCACCTATTCTTACAATCCCTTAATTCCATTTTGATGTCTCTCCTGCTTCTCGTTTTCCTTCTTTATCTATTCTATGTAGTCAGAGACTATTTTCGTAGCTTGCTCACGAATTTTCCTTATTCCTACCTGGTGGCTTCCAGAGAAATGGACCCCCATCGGAGGTGAGCTAGAACAATCTACAATTTCTAGGTCTCTAAATCCATCATGAGTTCTCAAGACTTGAATCAATGCAAGAACGACTTAGTTTGTGTAGCTGCTAAAGTTATGGGCCTATCCTCAGCCTGTGCTGCCATTAAAACAATTTCAAATCATGGCCTCACAATGCTTTTCTTGTGCTTAATCACTTTTCTACATAAGTATCATACCTGTTTTCTCAAATTAATGATCTCCAATTTCAATTACCTGTTTTTTCTGAATTGTGACTGATATATTTCTTAAGAGGTGGTCTCCTTTTTGCACATTTCTTGATGAATTCCTCTTTTATAGCAACTTCTTCCATAGGTCTCACATCTTTTCCGAGGCTTGGTGGGTTAGTTTTGACAAAGTCATCAACTGTTTCTTGTTTTATTCGATTCCTTCCATTTGTTCCTCGACTCGGGGAATGACACTGCCATCTCCTTCTTAAGGTCTCAGGATCTCTATGTCTTCCCTCTCTCACTCTTGATTCACTATAGGGTCTTCTGGGGCAGTGTATTTGACACCGTTTCCTTGCAGTTGCTTTGATGCCTGACAATCCTCTTCCATTTTATCAGGAATTATTTCTAGCCCTTGCGGGTTAGTCTTATGAGCAACATCCTCCTCTAATGGTTCTGTAGAAGTAGTACCAACCATCGCTTCTTCATTTTGTCCTTCGGTCGGCACTAGTTCTTGTGTGGCAGTGCCGACCACCAACCCTTCAATTTCCTCAATTAGTTCACCAGTCGACACTAGTTTTTGAATAATAGTGTTGATAATGGTGCCTCTAGCCACCAAAAAAAAAATCAGGATGGGGGGAGAAGCTTTTTCTTTCTCCATGCGTCTAGGAGAACGAAATTTCCTTGCCCTTTTTGGCAAAGATACAAGAAAAGGAGAGCGAGGAATAATTTCATCAATTTCCATTCTCTCAATGGCTCCTAATTTAGGCCCTCCTTCTTCTTCTTTGATGTTCACCAATTCTTTTATGCTCCCTTTTTCTCCTTCTAGTTGTGCTTCTTCTAAATTGTCCTTCATCGCAACAACCAATACTCATTGTTGTGGAGTAGTGTCGACTGTGGCCCTTGTTTCTTCCTAAGGTTCCACATTCATTTGAGCAAGTGGTGCTCATTCTTGTGTGGTGGCACGACCTACTTTTCCATCTAAAGGTTCTTGAACTAATTAGAGAGGTGTTGCTAGTTGTTGCATGTGAGCACGATGTACATTTTTAACCAAACGTTCTTCAATCACTTGGAAAGGTGATGCTGGTTCTTGTGTGTTAGCACCACCTATAATTTCATCCAAGGGTGGTGATTATCCTCTTAAATTGGGAGTCAATGTTACTTCTTGTGGAGAAGTGTTGACTGCACTCTCTTCTATATCCATTGTGTCTATTTCTATTAGGCCAATAGGTGTCGATGGTAGTAGCATCATCTGTGGCATTTCCTTTGTTGCTAGTTATTCTTCCTCCTCCCTTGCAGGCATCACAACCACAAGTTCTTCCTCTGCTAACTCGGTGAATTGTGGCCAAGCCACGAAGGTTCGAGACAGAGCATGCACCAAAAATAATGTAACCAAATCATGATTTGTGAGAACCACTATTGGTTGTCGAGATCAACAGGTAGACTATGCCATGAACTGAAGTCTTCTACATACAATGTATGTCAAGTTTAAAAAATGAACCTTTACATGCCCAAACCGAAGGCATGCAAGGAGTTTGAATTGGTACTTAAACAGTGTAAAAAACCGACCTTCGCGGGTAACATACCTCATAACAAAGTACGCCACCTCAGCCCATGTGTATGGCATAGATTTATGGTCATACCCTCTTCCTTTATAGACTATTGTCTTCTTATCCTGTAAAAAAAAAAATCTGGAAACTCTAGCAGAGAAGACTTTCGAGAGAACGATTTCTTACCTCTTCTTTGCAACCCATTGAGAATTGAAATAACTTCCTCCACAAAAATATCTAGCCCATGAACTCTGGAATGATTTAATTCCAAGTTTAATGCAAATTCAACAGTGATAGCTTTGTCAAATCCTTGTAGCCTCTCAAAATACACATGCCATTGTGCATCCAAGAAGACTTGTCAAACATCTCCATTGCATCGAACCTGCTCTGTGATTTCTTGTTCATGTCTCACACCCTACCCACCCATTCTGCAGTAGGTCTATAACAACACTTCGGCGTGACAACGAACTATCGAGGAGGAGTTCCATTAGGTAGATTTGCAGTGAAATAGTTGTGATAGCAATGGGGTGTAGTTGGAGTGAAATCTAGGAAGGTAATGATGAAATATGGAAAAATACATGGCAGATAATGGTAATAATGAGTGGTAATTGTGGCAATTACTTCACAGCATCCAAAAGGGATGTTCATTAATACAGTAGTACTAACATCAAGCCCCGATGCATATGGGTAACCGTGAGAAGTATGGTGAAAATTGTGGAGTGTACAAGGTTCAATAGTGATAATAACAAGTCATTATTGTAATTTAATTATGGCATCTTTTTCATTTATTATAGAAACTCCCCCCAACTAAGGGATGACCATCCTTGGTCATATCATGTCATGCCAAATGAATGATCAATTCAAATCCAAAAAGTCGATTGGGGACATACTTGATGACCTACCTTGGCGAAGTAACAACAATAGAGGAGTAAGAACACTAGTGAGGTACATGCAACAAAAATATTGATAGAGTAGTAACAACTATTTTATTAATATATATATATCTATATATATATATAATTGTTTTTTTTTGAACAGGGGTGTAAAGGAGGAATTCCCTGCACTATATCTTCGAAACCAGAGTTATCAGAGAAATATTTAATAAAGGAGTCTCTTGAATCTGGATGGTGATATAATCTGGGGCGATGTCCATTCATGATGACATGATTATGTGCCTCATCAATTGTTATCAGTCTAACAGTCCCATTAGCGAAGACCATGTCAACATCATATGTTCCCATCAACCTGGAGAAAAGTTTTCCCTTAAAATCCTTGAACAAATAATCATAGAGAAATGCCCAATGTCCTCTTCGAAACATCTTTTTCTTAATCATTTTATCGTTCGATTTAGTTCACTATTGCTAGATTGCAGCAGTATTCTGGAAAACTACCAGACAAATTTCATCCAACTCATTCAACTGTTCTATTATGTGTTTCTAGACTTCTGAAAGATCTAAACCTACTTCAAGGGTTGTCCTGATCATCTTAATTTTGAATTCCATTGTAAACAAAGCAGGCTTCTGATAGACATGCTCTTATGGTTAGAACGCCATTGTGTTTTGCCATGTTGTTATTTACACCGACAGTGCCTTAGGAAGCTTCTCAACCCAATTCTGGTGATGGTTCACTATAGTCTTTATAGGAATATTCTCTAGTTCTGTGTTTGTGCTTTCAACTTGACAATTCCCCTAAGGGTGATATGGAGATGCTACCCTATGCTTCATTCCATTCTTTTTCATAAGTCTTGCTATTACATGTGATGTAAATTATGCCCTTCCATCTGAAACTATCTCTCCAGGAGCTCCATACCATGCAATAATTTATTCAAATAAAAATTTTGAGACAACATATTCTGTTTCTTTCACAACAGACTTCGCCTCTACCCACTTTCTCATGTAATCTTTGCAAACTAAAATGTGAACATTCTGCTGTGAAGGTGGATTAAATGGCCCAACAAAATAGATAGCCCATTTTTCAAAGGGCTGGAGAGCTAGTTGGGGTTGTAACGACACTTCATTTGCCTAACCAAGCTAACCCATCCACTAGAAACTATCTCACCATCTAACATATTTTCTTTCATCATGAAAAATAGAAGGCCAATAGTATTCCATTTGTAACACCTTATCACCTCTCCGCTTATCTGTAAAATGTCCTCCACAGGGGCCATCACGAGCAGCTTTCAGGACATCATAGATGTCATCACCACTTATGTAGCGCCACATTTGCTAGTGAGGTCTTGTGTAAAAGAGATATCTCTCTATCCATGATGAACTAGCACTATGATGGATAATCCTTCATTGTTTTTTGTAAGGCAAGTGTTGAGGCACCTTTCTTGTAGCAAGATAGTTAACAATATACACATAGCACAGAGTGTGAGTAGAAATTGAAATAATATTTTTATCTAGAAAAATATCCTCTATAGGTGTCCCTTCATTACTACTGTCCATCATAAATAGGAAATCCACAACTACATTATCTTTCCCTGGTTTATCTACAATGGTAATATCAAATTCTTGAATTAATAATAACCATCTTGTAACATGACCAGGGGTTATTGGTTTTTCATCAAATACAAGGTAGTTGTATGATTAGTGTGCACGAAAGTAGCATACCTTGTGATATAATGCCGAAATTTATTAATAGAATAAATGACAACCAAGAACTCATTTTCAATGGCTGTATAGTTTAATTTAGCAGGGGTCAAATTCTTGCTGACATAGTAAATTGCATAAAGCTTCTTTTCTTCTGGTTGCCCCAAAAATGCCCCTACTACTATTCGAGAAACATCAATAGAGATGTGAAACAAGAGCTTCCAGTTAGGACCATGCAATATAAGTGCCTTGTAGACTAGTTCTTTGATTTCTACAAAAGTTGCTTCACATTCACCTCTCCACACAAATTTTGCATCCTTACGTAGCATTTGAAAAAGTGGGAATGCTATTTTAGAAAAAAAAATTATGAAACGCCTATAATAACCAACATAACAAATAGATTTGTTTACCTATGTCAGTGTCTTAGACATAGGAAATCTTAAAATTACCTCTACCTTCGCAGGATCAACCCGAATTCTTGCAGCTAAAAGCAAGTGTCCCAAAACTATTCCTTCTTTCATTATCATATGACATTTGATTGTACTAAGAGAAACATGTGTTTCCTTGCATATTTCAAGCACTTTCTCTATTTTTTCCAAAGTTTTTGTAAATGAATCCCAATATGGGGTGAAGTCATCCATGTAAATATCAACACTATCATTCACTAGATCAAAGAAAACTCCTAATATTGCAATTTGAAAGGTAGAAAGTTCATTATAGAGGCAAAATAAAAGGACTACTTAAGGAAACAATTCCCCAAGGGCATGTGAAGGTAGTTTTGTACTGATCCTAAGGAGCTATTTGTATGTTATTGTATCCACTAAACCCATCTAGAAAGGAGAAAAACTCCTTCCTGGCTAATGTATGAAGAACATGGTCAATAAAGGGTAAGGGAAAATGGTCTTTCTGAGTTAGTTTGTTTAGTTCCGTGTAATCAATGCAAACCCCCCACTTTCCATTCTTCTTAGGAAAAATGACTAGCAGGGAAACCGATTGACAATCTGATATCAGATAAATAAAACTCACATCTAATAGCTTTTGTAATTCATCTTTCACAATGGTTTTTAAGGAAAGATTCATTCTTATTTTTGTTTGCCTAGTAGGTCGACATTCCTATTTAATGTATATATGATGACTACATAATCAATAGGGAAGCCTTTCATATATGTATATTTCCAAATAAAAGGATTCTTTATGCCCTCGAAGGACTTTTAACAATTGTTTGGATTAGGAGTGTAAAAGGTGAGGAATAATATTCAATGTTTTCCTTGGTTCAATTTCTACATGAACACTATTACGAGGTACAATTTTAGGAATTTTTTCAACTTCAGTTTCTTGTTCAATATCTTCCTGAATATTGGAACTCATGACAATCTCTAACAACTGACAGGTTGAATCAGAACCAGAGTCCGGACTACTGAGAAATGTGTTAATACCATTATCCTCCATTTCATCCTTAAAATAGAGAGCCTCATTGATGGTAAGGATGGATCTAACTTCTTCATTCTTAGATTCAAGCCCTGTGGCAGGTACAGAATTTTGTATCAAGTAAATCGAGCTTTATTTCATGAACATCGTTCTCTAAGGGGGTAAAGGATAATATTCTTTGTAGCTTCTCCATTGGATATTACCATGTTTATAGACCGATACCCAATGCAAACATCTGCGGTTGCAAGCAAAGGTCTTCCTAAAGTCAATGGATGCCCACTGGCTGGAGATTGGGCATGTAAAACCAAAAGGTCAACAAGGTACTGCCATGAGTCTACTGTAATAGTGATATCTTCCATCTTCCCTACCAATCTTATAGTAGACTGATCTGCCAACTCTAGGAAGGTAGGAGTTGGTTTAAGGTTCCATAGACCCAAGGAAATCATGGATGCAGAAGTTATAACATTAATCGTTTCCCGCAAATCTACCAATACATTTGGGATATCTATGCCATTAATATGTACTGTCATAATTGGGTTCCTAGGATCCTCGTATTTGATAGGCATAGACTTCCCCGGCGTTATATATGATAATTTCCCCATGACATGAATAGTAAGTGGGTTCTTTCATTTTCTGTCACATTTCTTAGAACAATATTCTTTAATTGTATTAGCATAAATTGATACGTCCTTCATAGCCTGATGTAACAAAATTTGAACGAATAAATTCTGCAATTCCCCTAAAACATAAAATTGAGGATGAGGAATTTGTTTGCTCAAAGATAATATTTCCAGATAAAGTGGAGTAGTCTGACACCCTCTAGTAACAATAGTTTGTGAAGGGGTTGGTTTCTTTGTAGTAAACTGTCCTGGCTCACCCCCTATTGTTCTATGTTCTGGATAAAGAAATCATAATTAGTATTTTCAACAATTATTGGTGATGTCTAAGTATTGACCACTCGACGAGATCAAAGATTTAATTCGTTACATTCGATGGTGGCAATACTATATGTAGTGAGGTTGAGTGTATCAACCTGTTGAACCCCTCTATTATTTAGATTTGGATTGGATTGGACATGCAGTTGAGGACGAAGAGGAGGGTTACTAGTGGGCGCATTAGCAGGCATCTATAACAGTCATTATGGCATAGGTTGGGAGAATTGTCTTGAAGGAGGATGAGTAGGTCCATGCCAGTTCTAGGGCCATGAAGAATTTGGACCAGATTGAGGGTACCATGGTTGCCAAGGCATTGGATATTGGTAAGACTACGACCAAGAAGGTGAAAAAGGTACAGACTCATGACCAAAATTTATATTATTAAAATAATGAGATGGGTCTCGAGGAATACCTTGATTCATGATCAGTGTCCATGGTTTCCATGGCTTCCTTGATCCGATGAAATAAAGCTGATCTTCTTCTTCATTTATTCCCTGAAGGATTGCCTTCAATCCAAGAAGATATGAACAAGTTCTAGTGGAATGACTTTGTTCACATATCGCACAAGTCTCTATGGAATTTGAGGGACATTCCTTTAATGGATGCTTCTTCCTACATTGAAGGAAAAAAATAGATATAGCCTTCTCTTCTTCCATCTGCTTCTATTTTTCTTGCAATACGTCTAGCTGTAATGATAATGTGCTAAGGATATTGGTTCTCAAGTTGTCCAGCAAATTCCCAATTTCAACCTTTGTTACTCCACTGTTGGATTTTTTGAGAGTTCGGATTCCATACATCTGTCTCGCAGCCCCTCATGAACACTTGATGCATAATTTCATGATGGTATCAAATTCTTCCTTTGATATATCTCCTTTCCCTACTACGTTCAATAGCTCCAGAGATTCCTCCCTTAGTTCTTTGAGAAAGATTATCTTCAAGATATTCTTATCTAGGTCACTCTGGCATGATCTTTGAAAAGTATATTGAAAATGTTCCACAAAATCTTCCATATTCTCATCATCTTTCTCAATAACCTTAAAAAAAATTTCCTTCACAACTTGGGATTTGTAGTAGTCCTTATATTTCTCGAGGAAAATTATCTTCATATCATCCCATGTAGGAACTGATTTTCCCCTTAAACCCATAAACCATCTCAAATTTGTGCCCTTTAAAGTAGCGAGGAATATCTTCAATTTCTGAGCAGTAGAAATATAATCATACCCTGGACAAATAATGCTAATTTCAAAGAGAAATGAGTCCAGATCCTCGAAAGAAAGACCAGATAAATTATTTAGTGTTGTCAAAGGAATAGGCTTCCTAGGAGCATCATCTTGAATATCTCAAATTGGAAATTCAATCAAAGAAGTTGCAGAATCCATAAATATCTGCCAATACCCACTTGGAATCTCAATAGGTTCTAGCTCTAGTTATTATATAACATGTGACTAAAGTTGTTTAGCTACACTCCCTTGATAAAATGGTCCAAAGGATTCCCTCAAATATTCTTCCTCTGAACTTCAAATATGAAGTTCCTTAGATCCTCTAATTGCTACTTCTTCTCCCCTGAATTACACTTCGGTTATTGGGGGAGGATCTGGTTCTGATATTGATTGTCCTTGAGATCTCATATGAGATCTTACCCTAACAGAAGCTCATGATGATTCTCCATACTCAGCCCTTGAGATCATCTCTTGGATGTAAGTTTTTCTGTCTAAATCAACCCATTTTCTTTTCGGGGTCTCCCTCTACCCCTTTTATTGGTGTCTTTGTTCATATAATCAGGAAATAAAAGGGAAGCATTCAAGCAAATTGAAACCTCAAGACCTGGAATAGGATGAGAACTTCCCTCCCAGGATGAGAGAGTCGGCCCTAATGAAAAGAATAGAAAGAAAATAAAAAAATCCCAAAAATCAAGCTCATGACCTAAAACAGGGCGAAAAATAAAACTTCCCTTCCCAAGACCAGCGAGAAATAATTATGAAAGAAAAACAAAGCGATTTGAAGCTCCAAACCAAGAGCAAGGTGATAAAAACTCCCTTCCCCGGGATGAGAGTATAATCCTAAAAGAGTAATGAAAAAAGAAACCAAACAACCAAATGATCTAATACTCAGGACCTGGACCAAGGTGTAAGTTTCCTTCGTGAGGATGATAGATCAGTCCTATGGTCAATATTTTTCGTACTTTCATGCCTTGATAGCCACCCCAAAAATGACACCAAAATGTTGGTGTTCAAGTATGAATCATTCAATTCACCCAATCCAAATTTAATTGTCAACCTAGATTTCTACCAGTTATTTCAAGGCTATAATGCATTGTATGTGTAGGTCATAGTTTCCCTACCCAACATTGGACATTAATTATAAATTCATCAATGTGTAACAAAAAAAAAAATTGTAACATTAAATAAGAGTAACAATAAGTTATAATTGTAACTGCAATAAGAGTAACAAGAATTAGGACTCAGAGAAAACACCGATAAACATTCACAACAACAATAAAATCAAGAAAGTAAACCTAAACACAAATCTAATCTAGCAGCACCTCGTCAGGACAGTGGGCCCAACTCCCTCATTAGGGTTGTGGCGAGATGAATAGATCACAATATGCTCAAAAGATCAAACTACCAGTAATTAAATAAATATTACAAGTATGTTGTTACACACTCATAGTTATAGTATTGATCCTGTAACCTTAATGACTCTTATCAGCAATATCTTTCACATCCGGTAACTCTACTTTATACATTTTATCAGTAATATAGTTCCTAGAATTATGACGTTGTCTACCATTAATTACATGGTGGTTTATAGAAGGAAAGAGAATCTAAAATATAGCAGCATGTCAATTGAGAGATTGATTCACCGTTTCAACCAATGTTCAAGGATAGTGCTACCAGCTTTGATGGTATCATCGAGTAAACCATGGTCATAGTCATTCTTCCTTTATATCTATAGAAATAACTGAATTATAAAGATTCTTAGGTAATAAACCCCTACAACAATGCTTCATTGACCAATAATCCATAAAGACATGACAAGAGGCATACCTGTGTGTTTTAAGATATCAATTAGCCATTATTGGCAAGAAATGGGTAAAAAGAACATGGTAAAAGGGCCAATAAAAGTATGCAAATCTAGCCACCAATAATAAGCACACCTTGAAAGAGAGCACATATAATATATTAAAAAAAGGCCATAAGCTAAAAACAAAAGAGAACTATTTAAAAAAAAGAAAAAAAAAAATTATCTCTTTTCATTCCATAATTTAGGTTAAATAATAAAAATTCCAGCTTATATTATAGCATAGAATTGTACTAATTTTAAAGGTAAATATTATAGATATTATGTGTTTTTAATAGTGTTAAAATAGTAGTGGGAAGTAAAAATTATTATAGATAAGCTAAACATAAACTAGTCCTTACCGTTTGAGGATTATAGATACTTATTTATGTTAGAATTATGTTATATTAGATAGCCACATTTATGGTTGCAAGTTAGTTTGTGGAGGCATATGATGCAATAGGAAGTGCTAGCTAGGAATATAGATTGGCCAAAATACAAGTCGATACATATTTTTGACCTAGGTTTACTCAACCATGGGAGAATCAATTCAAAAGGCATCAAAGGTTGTTATGTGAATTAAGAGACCTTAATCTTTCTCCAAATGCACTGGACCTTTGAGAGGTCTTGCAAATTAAGCACTCTCCATTGTATATAAAAGATATATACTTGATTGGATAAATTCACTTATCGTCATGTATAATGAGAATGTTGGGAAGCTTGAGGTGGTTTTATCACTCATGTGATCTAAGGGAACACTAATTTATATTAGTGATTTTGGCTTATCTTATGCTAGGCATTGGAACTCGAACACAATAAACTAATATATACATAAACACATCTTAGTTATGGTTGAGTATTGTTGACATGGTCAACTACATTCAACATGTGCATCATAGTCAACAATAGTAACCACTACTACCATGGTGAACCATACTTACCTCCAGAATCATGGTCTCTCTATAAGCGACTTATAGTGACCCATAGTGGGTGACAATGTATGACCATGGATGCTTCTAGTACATGGCTAGGGTTAATAATAGTCAAACTATGGTTATCCATTGTTAGCCATAGTCGAATATGTTTAGCATGGTTGACCTTCGTCAACCATGGTTAATCATGTTCAACCATAGGAAACCTTGGTCAACATGTTATGAAACCAACTCACAAAAAGATAAAAGAGATAGATAAATGCCTTCAAAATAAGCCTCTTTGAGGGGGAAACCTCCTTTACAATACACGAATGAATAATTCTTCGATGATACAAATTACAAGAACTCCTTTTTATATATAGGAGTCTAAGGGGTCATAATATAATCAAAGCCGACATAACAATAATAATAGAAGGGCACAATAATAACAATATGGGAACTACATGGGCACAACAATATAATAAGGGGGTTACACTTATAACAATAAAGGGTTACACTAGTAGTATAGGGACCTAACATGCTCCTCCCCTTCAAAAAGTGTTCTCCTCAATGCATGAGTAGTTATGGATTCCTCGGTATAAAATTCTTGTACAACCATGTGGAATCTTCAGCAGGTAAGTTCTTCCACTTGATGAGATACTCTGAAATTGATCGATTTCGTAGCTGTCGAGTTCTTCTTTCTATGACTGCTCGAGGTTCCAATATGATTTTTTCTTCCTCGTCAAGTTCTGGCAATATTGTTTGAACTAGTATCTTCTCATTATGTAAGGTTGCCATTTCTTAAGTGCATGTAGTCTTGGCAACATTTACTTCTTATAAATAGCTTTGTCTAAATACTTTCCTTTGATTGGATGACTTTCAAAAGCAATGAATGTTTATTCTTGCATTAAAACATCACCAATTCCATTTCTTGATGCATCATATTCCACAATAAATGCTTTTGTGAAGTCTGGCATAGCTAAGACCGGTGCTTGGGACATTTCCTCTTTAAGATGTTAAAAGGCCTTCGTTGCTTCTAGAGTCCATGAAAATGGATCTTTCTTCAAAAATTTTGTTTTGAGAATGTCTTCAATCTTCATTCTTATTTGATGATATCCTTAACGAAGATCCAACTTGGATAAGTAAATTAATCCATGCAATTCATCCAATACTTCATCAATGTCAAGAATGGGAAATTTATCTTTAATAGTGAGTTTGTTGAGCTCTCTATAATTCGAACACATGTGACATGACCCATCCTTCTTGTGCATTAGTACTACTGGAGCAGAGAAAGAACTTTGACTAGGTTGAATTATATCAGCCTCTAGTATTTCTGCAACCATACATTCAATTTCACTCTTTTGAGCATAGGGATATCTGTAAGGCTTGATGTTTGGAGGAACACTTTCTGGAATCAACTGAATAGAATGATCATGATCATGAATAGGTGGGAGGCCTTTGGGAGTCTCCAATACCTAGGAATGTTTTTCCAAGACTTTTTGGAGATATGAAATAGATGATTTCAACGTGGGAACCTCTAGCGAACATAATTGTGCAATTACCCCTCATTTTTCTTTCCTTACAAGCTTTGTTAGTCCATTAGAGTTGATTATCTTTCCCGGATTCCTTGTGATACCACTTAATTCAACTTCCTTTCCTTCTGAAGAAAATTTCATGAGAGGTTCTTGAAAATTAAAAGCTATTGTACCCAAGGATTTTAGCCATTGGACACCTAGTACAACATCAACACCACACATTGGAATGGAAAGCGTTGGGTTATTTGATGCATATTCTCCCATGGATAGCTTGATATTATGTCCAGAGCAATTTATGGTTCCTCCACTTGCAATCATCACTTGACAATCTAGTGCTAGATATAGGAAGCAATTCAATTCCTTGGCTATCTTACAATGAATAAAATTATTGGTACTAGCCAAATCAATCAATACTATTACCTTTTTCTTCTTGATGCATCCTTTTATCTTGATAGTTTGAGGAGTGGTAATTCTGGCGAATGCATTACAAGATATGGCCATATTCATTTCTTATTTCTTTGGGGTTGGTTCCTAGTGTATATCCTCTTCTTTCGATGTTTCTTGGTCCTTTTCTTCCTCCTCTTCACGTTCTATGTATAATAATTTCTTCTCAGCACACTTATGACATTTAATGTAGTTGTTATCACAGTTTTAACAAAGCCCTTTTGCTATTTTTTCTTCTAACTGTTGTGGTGTCAACCTTGTAGGTTGTGGAAGGTTACAAGAAACAACGATTCCATCTTTATAGTTGTGAGGGGTGGACTTCCATGTTTCCATAATTTTTCTTTCCACTTTTCATGCCAACCTGAATGTCTTCTCCAATGAATCAAGTTCCCAAAGATGAACCTCATGTTGAATGTTATCCTTTAAAGTCCATATGGAGACATCAATCCTCTGCTTCTCTAGAATATCAGTTTCCCTTAAATTCAATTTTGGTAAGTCCTCAATGTGCTTTGGCATTTAACACTTTTGTTTGAGATTTATCAATTGGATAAAGAAGGTGTTTCTGTTTGTATCATCATAATGTGCTATCATTTTTTCCATGAAAATCAACCACGTAACAAGTGGTTTACGATAATAATGCCCTTTATACCACAAAAATTGATCCGGTTCTAAATATGAAGTTGAAATACATACCTTCTGTAACAATTGCAACTCATGTAGATCAAAATATTTCTCCATTTGTAGTATCCAATTTACTAGATCCTTGCCATCAAACTTCCTCATATCACCTTTTGTTGATTTTAGGAGCTCGATCATGAAATCACTATAACTCTGTAGTTTCAGATTTCCAAGTATTGTAATTGTGTCCTGCAGTAGCCCTTTGAGTGTTATCTCTAACCTCGCAAGTCTTATCAAGATTTTATTCTGCAGAGAAGCGTTATGTCAAATCTCCCACGATGACCTAATTATAGACCAGTTTAGTAGAGTGCAATTGTATGAAGTGCCACATGTCACTTTTGCAACCTTAGGACCTAAAACTGATATACATAAAACCACAGTCCATCCTATTTCTTCAACTTCTTACTAAATTTCAATATGATGCTCAGAGAGAGTTATCGCGATTTTCCCAAGGTAGCCTATTTAGGATGTAATTCAAGAGCCTGTAGAAACCCTGCATGTCTTGGAATGTATCTCCTAAAATATAGTGAAACAAGTTTTGATATTTGGGCCCGAGCTCCACCAAAATTGTGGTTCCAATGGGTTTCAATTTTCGAGTCTGAACTATCACAGAAAATCAATTAGAGCGAAAATACCATGATGACCTATTCGAGATGGAATTGTGGATTTTTCAAAAACCCTAACTTCCTCAGATCATATCTCCGAAAATATAGTGAAAGAAGATCTAAAATTTTGAGTCAAGGTGTATAACGATTTTGGCTTCAATGGGATTTTGTTTTAGCTTCCGAAACTTCGTTGCGAAAAAGTTATGGCGACAATTTCACGATGACCTATTTGGAGGAGCGAAACCCTTAAATCCAAATCTCTCATACCAAATGTTATGAAACCAACTCACAAAAAGATAGAAAAGATAGATAAATACCTTCAAAATAAACCTCTTCAAGGGGGAAACCTCCTTTCCATTACAGAAATGAACAATTCTTGGATGATACAAATGACAACACTTCCTTTCTATATATAGGAGTCTAAGGGGTCATAATATAATGAGAGTCGACATAACAATAATAATATAAGGGCACAATAATAAGAATCTTGGGCTTCTATGGGTCACAACAATAATAATATGGGGACTACATGGGCACAACGATATAATAAGGGGGTTGCACTAATAATGATAAGCAGTTACACTAGTAGTATAGGGACTTAACACAACAATGGTGAAGCATGGCCATATTTGGTCAACCATAGGTACCATAATTAACTTTTAAAAACTATGCTAACACGTGATCCACATTAATAAGGTTAATCCTATGGTTTATAATATTAGTCCTAGGGTTTAGAATATTAGTTTTAGGGTTTATAATATTAATTAAATGGCTTAATATATTAATCTTAGGGCTTATAATAGTAATCTTAGGATTTAATATATTAAAATGATGGTTAAATGAAATAGGTTTTATAATCTTAGGTATTATAATAATAATATTATGATTTTCTATATTAGGTATTGTAATGTTATGATTTTGTATTATAGTTTAATATTGTGACATTGGAATGGTACAAAGGAATTATCTAACGTCGCATTGCGACAAACATTTTCTCAATCCAAAAATTAATCTAACAATAATTATCACAATGTTACATTACATTGTGATTTATTTAACATTGCATTTTAACATTACAAAATTGGGGTTTGATATTAAGGTTTTTAATATTAGATTTATAGTTTATAATAATGGAGTTTAATATTACGTTTTATAATATTAATATTAGGTTTCTTATAATGGTTTTTATAATGATAGGGATTTATATTAGGGTTTAATACCGTGATATTGGAATGGTGCAAAAATCAATCCACATTAACCACACATTATTAATAAATTAGTCTACATATTTATAAAGTTTTAACTATCAATTAATTTATAAATTAACAAATGTTAAATATGGTTGAATATTGTTGGCATGGTGAGTGATACTTACGTTGGGAATCTTGGTCTATCTATAAGTGACCTAGAGTGAACCATAGTGGATGGCCATCATTGACCATGATGGCTTATAGTGGATCGTTGGAGTTAATAATATTAATACTAGGGTTTAATATATTAAAATAAAGGTTTATAATTTTTGTGTTTATTATATTGTGTTTTATAAAGTAAGCATGTTGTATTAGGGTTTAATATTGTAACATTGGAATATTACAAAAATCTATCCATCATAGCATTGCAATAACATTCACTCAATGCGACAATCAATCTGATCGTCATTGACAGAATGTTAAATTGCACTGCAATTTATTCAATATCGCATTTTGAAATTACAAAATTGGGGTTTAGTATTAGCGTTTAGTTTATGATATTCATCCTAGGATTTTGATATTAAACACATGGTTTATATTATTAATCTTAGGGTTTATATTCATAGGGTTTTATAAATTTACTATTTATTATATTGTGGTTTATAATGTTAAGGTTTTGTTTCAGGGTTTAATGTTCAGATAGTGGAATGGTACAAAAATTTATCCATCATCGCATTGTGAAAAACATTGTCTCAAAGCAAAAATTATTCTAACAATCCTTGTCCTAATGTTATATTACATTATGATTTATTTAATTTTTCACCGTGACTTTACAAATTGGGGTTTAGAATTGAGGTTTATAATATTAGGGTTTTTAGTATTGGGTTTATAATTTATTATAGTGGGGTTTGATGTTAAATTTTATAATTTATAATAGGGGGGTTAATATTAGGTTTATAATAGTAATTGTAGAGTTTATTATATTGGGTTTTATAATGTTAGAGATTATTATTAGAGTTTAATATTGTGATGTTGGAAATGGTACAAAAAAGTCCATATTTTTGACACGTTAATAATATATTAGTCTACACATTTATAAATTTTTAACTATAAATTAATATATAAATTAACACATGTTAACTATGGCTTACTACTATTGACATGGTCAACTATAGTTAACATGGTCATCATAGTCAAGAATAAACAACATCACTACCATGGTGAACCGTACTTACCTTGGGAATTATGGTCTATCTATAAGTGAGGTATAGTTATCATAGTGGATGGTCGTGGTTGACCATGGTCATTTGCAAAAGATGGCTAGGGTTAACATTATTAATGTTGGGCTTTGTAATATTGATCATAGGGTTTACAATATTAAACTTAAGTTTATAATCTTAAGGTTTATAATAATAATCTTAGGGATTATTATATTGCCTTTTCTAATTTTACAGTTTTGTATCAGGGTTTAATATTATGACATCAAAATGATACAAAAATCCATCAAACATCGTATTATCACAACAATATCTCAATGCGACAATCAATCTCACAATCACTATCACAATGTTACATTACATTGCAATTTATTTAACATCACATAATGATATTATGAAATTGGATTTTTAAATTACAGTTTTTAATATTAGTGTTTTTAATATTGGATTTATAATATTAGTGTTTAATATTGGGTTTATAATTTAAAATAGTGGAGTTTAATATTATGTTTTATAATATTAATATTAGAGTTTAATATTGTGGCATTAGTATGGTACAAAAATGTATCCAATGTCACATTGTAAAAAACATTGTATCAATACGACAATCAATCTCACAATCATTGTTTGAATGTTACATTACATTGCAATTTATTCAACATTGCATTGTTATGCTATAATATTGAAGTTTAGTATTAGGTTTATAATATTAATGATTTTTAATATCGAGTTTATAGTATTAAAGTTTAATATTGTGGGTATAATTTACAATATTAGGGTTTAAAATATTAATCCCCTAGTTTTATAATATTATTCCATTGAGTTTATTAATCTTAGGGTTTATAAACTATTGTGTTTATTAATATTATGGGTTATAATATTAATCCTAGTTTTTATAGTGCCTTTGATTTATAAGATTAATCCTAGTGACAAATATTGTTCCATTGGGTTTCTCTCGGGTTTATTAATCCCTTGAATTTATAATATTATTAGTCCCTTGGGTATTTAATATTAATAATCACTTGAGTTCATTAATCTCATGGGTTTATAATACTAATCCCCAATATGCATAATAATGTATTAGGATTTATATTATTAACTCCTTAGGTTTATAATCCCTTCGGTATATAATCTTAGGTTTATATTACAAATCCTAGGTTTATAATATTAATCTGATAGGTTTATAATATTAATCCAAAAGTTGTATTAATGCATTGGGTTTATAATATTAATAAACCATTCGATTTATTAATGTTTTAGTTTTATAATATTAATCCTTTGGGTTTATATTTTTAATCACAAAGGCTTATAATTTTAATCTCTTAGAATTATTTAGAAAAATGATAATATGAATAATATTATCATATTTATATTATTATTATAATATTATAATTATTATCATAAATATAATTATAATATTTTTTAATATAACTATAATTATTATAATATTATTATTTTAATTATATATTTATTGAGATCAATATCAATATTAATATTAAATCCATATTGTTGATGCCTATCAATGTATATGAATCATATTTATCAATGTGGTTGTGCATATGAATGATATACAACTATCCACATATATCAACCACATTTATTAATGTGATTGTGCTAGTAATAAGCACACAAATCTAATCAATTATACATTGATGATATCTATTATTACTACCCTATTACAAATCCTTAGACTCTATCATGTTAAAAAAACAAAATTAACAATTTTTTATCTTTTAAAAACAAAGAAAATCAATTTTCTATTTAATTCTTTTTAATTTTTAATATAATATATTTCCCCAAATTATAGACATTTTAAATTCTTTCCTCATACATGCTAAACACATTTGAAAAGAAAAAAAATATGTTCCATTATTCTTAAGAGAAGAACTTAAATTCTTTCCTCGTACATGCTAACTATTTTGAAAAAGAAAAAGAAAATTATATTTATCCTAATCCAAAATAAGAACTTGAAGCACTCGACTATGGGGGTACGGAGAGGGAGGAGAATGAAATAAAGAAAATGAACGAACATGGACACGATAATGAAAAAAAGAAATCGAATGAACATGGTGGAATGGGCTTTTTGCGTGATCATGAAATAAAGAAATCGAATGAACATGGTGGAATGAGCTTTTTGGCTACTCAGAAAGCCCTTAATGTGAAAGTTTGCCTATTATTGTTTTCCGTAATTTAATTTTGACCAAGTAGAATAACATGTTATATCATATTATTGAATGGTAAGAAATCGAAATGTAATTTGAGATAAAAGACGACTTCCGTTGGTATTTAATGGTGATTTTTCATGTTAAGAGTAATATATAAAAAAACAAAATATTTAATAACTAATTTATTAAAAATATATCTATTTTATTATTAAAATATTATATTATTATAACTAAATAGATATTTGGGATTTCAAGTTTCTGAGATCCTCATTTTTGTGTAAATAAGTTTCTAGATTCATATCGTATTCGGTTGTTGTTGTAATGATGTTTCAAATCAGTGATGGTGGTTATCATTATGATGAGAAGATTTATGAAAGACTAGTCTACCATTTAGTTCAATAAATACATGCTCGAAATGAAGACTCGAGTGACCCTAAAGAATTGCCAAAATTCTATAAATTTAATTATAAAATGAAAATTTAAAATTGAGTAAAATTAAATATAAAATTAATTATAGATTAAAAATTTACTCGGGATTAAAGTTTAACATTATATAAATTTATATTATCTAAATTGAATGTTAAATAATAAATGGTATATATTTGAATTGTAACTAATTCAAATATGTATCCATTTATTTAAAACATCAAATATAAATTAATATAATGTTAAACATTAAAATCCCTCACTAAAATTTTAATTTAATAATTAAATTTTCTTTTAATTATTAAATTTATAGTTAACTTTACAATTCTCTAGGGTTAGTGTTGGCTCTTCATCTAGAGCATCTATTTATTGAACTAAGTGGTAGACCATTCTTTCATAGATCTTTCTAATCTTGATAATGAACCATTGTTGCTAGTTCGAAACGTTGATTACAACAACAACCAAATGCGATATGAATCCAGAAACTGATTTACATAAATAAATATTATTAAATTTAACCAAATATAATATAATTACAATTAGTGTAGTTTTATAAATTAAATGATTGGTAAATTTTTGGGAGGCACCTCAACTCACGATGGTTGTGTTTATGTGCAATGAATTCTTGTGTTCAAATCCCCTCGATCCACTTATGTGTAGAAGGGGTATGCATACACGCTTAGAGTTTATAGTGATAATTATTGGAATCAAATCCTTGTCACATGAGTACTAGATTGGCCTACTCGTCACATCCTCTAGCTAACAAAAACTAATAAAAATATAATGATTGGTAATTGGAAATGTGTATCAATTCATAATAAACATAAAAAACTTCTTTGTTATACATTTCAAGTTGGGAAAATTATTAAGATTCATAAAAATTAACTAAATTATAACTTTATTTAAAATTATTATTATTGTAGTACACAACATTTCATTTTCGATTATAACAACATATTTCCTTCAATCAATTCATAGTTTAAACATACCAATTTAGAACTATGGACATACCTCTTTGTCCTAACTGAAGTCGATCTCTAAATGACATTGCTCTATGGGTGAATCTGAGTCTTGCATTTCAGCTACGAAACTAACCAATTCATCCCTAGCTATTTGGGATCTGTCTTCATATCATGAATACTTTGAGATCAAAGTCTTCTAGCCATTGTGCCAAAAAATCCAACTACATTATCCATCTCTTGTATATCTATAGCGAAATCCCTATCCCTAAGGATCATCCATCAATTTTCCTTCAATTGATATAGTTTCTCGCTCATATTTCCAATCTTCCCCCAATAATCATTTTTGTCCCCTGAAAGAGAGAAAACCCTCATTCAAAATTTAGATTTCCTTATAAAGGGAAGTTTGCTTCCCAACAAGGAAAACTCTCTCTCTCTCTCTCTCTCTCTCTCTCTCTCTCTCTCTCTCTATATATATATATATATATATATATATATATATATATATATTCAATGATTTTTCATGTTTTTTAAGTAGGTTGTGTGACCTTACAATTAAATCTACATATCTTATGTAATTCTTAATGGTTATTTCATGGGAGGGTATTTTTAGAGCCCTCAAGTTTCATCTAAAGTTTATAAATGAATATTAATCTTGATTTGAATGGAAAGTGGCAACTACCCATGGAATTCATTCACCAATGTTATTTATCCACCCATGGAATCCATAAATAGTATTGTATGTGACATCCACCTATGGAATCCACCGATGTTATTGTAAGTGGCTTCCACCCATGGTTTTGTGAGTGATATCTACCCATGGTATTCATTCACCTATGGTATTTACCCACCCATGGAATTTACCCATGGTATTGTAACTAAAAAAATACTACAAGTAACAAGTAACAATTTGTAAAAGGAGATAATGTCCACCAGAATATAGTTTTTTCAATTTTTCTCTATTTTAATAAATGTTTTCTTGGTGGTTTTGTTTAATGTGTGTTCTCCTATTTTCTTCTAGCATTTCAATTTTTCAGACCTTGGGGGCCTCCCTCCAAGGTCTAGATCAGTGGTATTAGATTCAGGTTATAGCGCCATGGCAATGAGGGTTTGATGCATATTTCAGTTCTAAATTTTTGTAGAAATCTTCAACAAAATTCATGTATGTCTTACGATCTCCAGAAAACACTTTCTTGGCCAAAGCGAGATTTTTTTTTTTTTTTTTGCTTTCATGTAGGAATTTTTTGGGCTACAAGTTTGCAGATCGGATCCCAACCTTTTGGTGAAAATTTTAAAAAGTAAAATAAGACATTTGGATTCCTTGAAAAAATACCCCAAAAAAAAAATTTATGCGGGAGCACTCAGCACCAAAGCAAGCAAACGTGGACAAGAGGATCAGAACAGAGGAAAGTCTGTTTTAAAGAAGAAAAATACATTTAAAGTGGATTTAAAGCAGATAAGTTAAAGCAGATTTAAAGCGGATAAGATGGATATAGCCATGCACGCTTTTTGGAGAGCTTTCATTGTAGAAAAACTGGGAGAAGATATTATCAATTCTTCCTAATTCATCTTATATAAATGTATAGTGTCATAGGGTGTGAGACAGGGATCTTATTTGTGAGGAAATTTGTGAGTGAGCTAGATGTACTGAGCGCCAGCTCGTTTTTAAGGCTGCAATGCCTTAATTTTGTAACTGTTCCGTAAATATATAATAAAGTGTGTTCCTGTTTTGTGTTAATTTTATATGCTTGTGTGTTTTATAAATAAGTTAATATCGTTTAATTTTGATTGTTGTACGCACTGACAATAAATGCAGGGGAGCTAGAGTCTCTTCTACTTCGGCTCTGTTATTTTGAGAAGTCCTAAATTTTATCTTGAGTTCTGGCCAAGTTGAATTATAAAATTCTAGCTATTGTGTACAGTGATACTGCATAAGGTACTTTGGTGTTTGGTTTATATCATATTTTCGTTTAGGTGATTGTTTAGCCAGCGTGCAGCTTATGGGAGAAGAGCCGTTTTTTTTACATTCATCTTACAAATGTTGTGAGCATCCTTGTTATCAGGCATTTTTAGGAAAGTAAGGAGAAGGCTGCAGAGCCGGACGCTGATCCAGAGCGAGATCAGAGGATAGTGTTTGCTTATCAGATATGCCTGAAGGCGGATGAAAGAAACATATATGAGTTTTTCTGAAGAGATGGAAGGGTACGTGATGTCAGGCTCATAATGGACCGTAATTCTAGGCAGTAAAAAGGTGTTGGGTATATTGAGTTTTATGATGCGAATGTTGAATTGGTGGAAGATCGAGGTTTTCTAGAGACTCTTAGGGACTTGATTTCAGACAGCAATCCCATGGTTTTAGCGAATGCATTACTGTGGTAGCGGGTTTTGATTGCATGCTTTGGTTAGTAAATTTAGATGCTTGATTTTAATGAGGATCCTTAGTTATAAAAGGTTCAAAGCCGAAAATACTTCGTTGGATCTTGTGGGCCCATAAACCATAGGCCCAGGATCAAGATTTTAAAAGGAATTCGGATTTTGGGAACCCCCAAATTCTCATTTTTATCAGGTGGTATCAGAGCAGGGAAAGGATTCCTGAGAGAAGAAAGAAGAATGCGAGCAGAAGCGGAAAGAGGTACAGTTGTGTTAAAGATGGAGAGTTTATGGTCTTGCTACTGTGGAGATGGCAGCAGAGGAAGGTGAGAAGATTGCAATATCCTAGAGTGGTTACCAAAAGACCAAGGCTAGAGGAGAGCTTGGTGAGGTAAGAGGGAGCAAGGAGGACTTGCTGTTGCAGAGGTTGATTGCAGCTCACAAGTTAAAGATATTACGAAGACCAGAAGCATATGACCATGAGGTCATAAATTTTTGTGCCTCGGGAGTCTCATGCGGGAGCACTGAGCACCAAAGCAAGCAAACGTGGACCAGAGGATCAGAACAGAGGAAAGTCCGTTTTAAGGTAGAAAAATACATTTAAAGTGGATTTAAAGCGGATAAGTTAAAGCAGATTTAAAGCGAATAAGATGGATACAGCCATGCATGCTTTTTGGAGAGCTTTCATTGTAGAAAAACTAGGAGAAGATATTATCAATTCTTGCTAATGCATCTTATATAAATGTATAGTGTGATAGGGTGTGAGACAGGGATCTTATTTGTGAGGAAATTTGTGAGTGAGCTAGATGTAGCCGAGCGTGAGCTCGTTTTTAAGGCTGCAATGCCTTAATTTTGTAACTGTTCCGTAAATATATAATAAAGTGTGTTCCTGTTCTGTGTTAATTTTATACGCTTGTCTGTTTTATAAATAAGTTAATATCGTTTAATTATGATTGTTGTACGGGCTGATAGTAAACGCAGGGGAGCCAGAGTCTCTTCTACTTCGGCTCTCTTATTTTGAGAAGTCCTAAATTTTATCTTGAGTTCTGGCCAAGTGGAATTATAAAATTCCAGCTATTGCGTACAGTGATACCGCGGAAGGTACTTTGGCATTTGGTTTATATCATATTTTCATTTATGTGATTGTTTAGCCAGCGTGCAGTGCATGGGAGCAGAGCGGTTTTTTTTACATCCATCTTACAAATGTTGTGAGCATCCTTGTTATCACGCGTTTTAAGGAAAGTAAGGAGGAGGCTACAGAACCGGACGCTGATCCAAAGCGAGATCAGAGGACAGTGTTTGCTTATCAGATATGCTTGAAGGCGGATGAAAGAAACGTATATGGGTTTTTCTGAAGAGATGGAAGGGTACGTGATGTCAGGCTCATAATGGACCGTAATTCCAGGCGGTAAAAAGGTGTTGGGTATATTGAGTTTTATGATGCGAATGTTGAATTGGTGGAAGATCGAGGTTTTCTAGAGACTCTTAAGGACTTGATTTCAGACAACAATCCCATGGTTTTAGCGAATGAATTACTGTGGTAGTGGGTTTTGATTGCATGCTTTGGTTAGTAAATTTAGATGCTTGATTTTAATGAGGATCCTCAGTTATAAAAGGTTCAAAGCCGAAAATGCTTCCGTTGGATCTTGTGGGCCCATAAACCATAGGCCGAGGATCAAGATTTTAAAAGGAATTGGGATTTTGGGCAACCCCCAAATTCTCATTTTCATAAAAAATTGTCGAATCGGAGTCCGGATGAGTGAGATATTGTTGATTTAAAATTAGTTGTGTTGCACAATTTTTTCTGACAACAATTCATTGACAAATACTCTTCTATCATTTTTTTGTAATATTTTTGTAGAATTTCAAAAAACTAATTGTAGATATGATCTCTCTTGAAAATAAACGCAATTTCAGAAAACACATTGGTCGAATCGGAGTTTGGATGAGGGAGATATCGGTGATTTAAACTCAACTATTTTTCAGAAATTTTGTGACGATGGGAGTGTTGCAGCACAAATATTATTTTCTAAGATATCTAAATAGGGATTTCAAACACATGGAAAGATGCATAACAATCATTCTATTTCAAAAAATATGTTATTATAAATATTATGAGTTATATTGATTGAGTTATGTCCATTTTAAATTAGTTTTTTTTATCTAGAGCAACATTCAGAATGTGTTCCCTTTGGAGAGAGCCCTCCCACCTTACTTTAGTAGGCACCTTCTTCACATTCATTAGTTTCAACTTAACATATTTTGGATTTGGTTCTTTGGAGATGTGTCATCTCACTCGAGCCTATGTAGGCATGTTCTACTTCATCAACAGTCATCATCACAACTATGGGTCAACTCCACAAAACCCTTGTCATTGAAGTCTATTTGCTAGGTCACACAATTTTAGTAAGATAGTTGGTCACAAGAATTAAAGGGTATCTCTATCCTTGGATCTTTGTTTGTCATGGTCATGGGTCATCTACAAACCCACCTTTCAAGAAAGTCCATTTGCTAGGCCGCACACTATCAATATCACAATTGGTCTGACGCATTATAAGATATCTATATCCTCAGATCTTTGTTCATCACGGTTATGGGTTAACAACACAAAACCTTTATCTTTAGTGACTCTTCATATTCAACACAGGCTTCTCAGTAGGGAACTTCATGCAATGCAGACCATTGCTTCCTAAGGAGGGAGGAATGATTTGAATGGAAAGTGGCCTGTAGCCATGGTATTCATTTGCCCATGGTATTCATCCACCCATGGTATTGTAAGTAGCATCCACCCATGATATTGTAAGTGGCATCTACCTATGATATTCATTCACTGGTGGTATTTATCCAACCATGAAATTTACTCTTCGTATTGTAACTAAAAAAGAGACTATACACAACAAGTAACATTTTATAAAAGTCGATATTGTCCACCACAACATAGGTTTTACAATTATTCTCTAGTTCAATAAAAAGTTTCTTCGTAGTTTTGTTTAGTGTTCATTCTCCTATTTTCTGCTAGCATTTCAATTTTTCAGATCTTGGGGGCCTTCCCCCAAGACTTAGATCAAATCTTTACCAATCATACGGATTTATTACTTAATAAAAATTTTATTAATGACATTAAATTAATATAACTTATGGTAATTATTTCATAATTAGTTAGGTAATTAATATTTTTAATGATTATATACTTAAACATTTATATAATTAAACTTGTATTCATACTTGTGCAATGCATGTATAAGTAGCTAGCATACTCAAGCTTTTCATGCATGCTAATAATTATATTTATCAGTAAGTTGAGATTGGTCATTACAATTATTATTATTAATGATAAAATAATATATATATATATATATATATATATCGAAAACAAAACATGTAACAAGATTCTTAACCATGGAGATTCACTCGCCACTTTGTCATGGAGATTTTAAATATGTAAAAAGGGTTTGTTAGAATATCATGTTTGAATATCATGGCTTACCAATACTACATGCCCAAAAAATCACAACTCATTTCATATGATACTTTTTTAATTACCGGATTTAATTTACATGGAAGAAAATACATAGCTACTTTGAAACAAATCTTATCCTTTGATTTGTGTATACTAATAAGAATATTCTAGAATACTCAATGGAGACTAAATTTGTACCATCCACCTAATAACTATTGATAATTAAATTAAAATTATAAAAGTCCTATCCCAAAATAAGCATGTATGTTGGCATAATTAACTCTAAACCACAATAAGACCATGTTGATATATATATATATATATATATATATATATATATATATATATATATATATAATATAAGAGAGAGAGAGAGATTACTCGACATGGTCATTGAAATATATTTATTTATGGACTCACATTCTTCACATGGAAAATAAGTAAGTTTCTATGATTCTTATTATAGATTGATTATTACCATCCTTTTAATTTATATGGTTGGTTTAAATAAAAAAATATATATATGAGTTAAACATACACACATTTAAGAAAACATGCAACAAAAAATCATAGTAAAATAACAATAAGAATTCAATGACATAAATGAAAATTGTAAATCAAATGAGATAGTTATTGAGCTAAGATATTTTTCTACATAAATTGAAAAGAAAAAATAAGTAGCTACATTTCAGATAAATGTAAACCCTCTAACCTTAGCTATTACTAAAAATATTATGTTATATTCCATAAAAACCAAATGTAAATTGAATCTAACACTTTTAGAGATGATTTTTTTTAATTAAATTGAAAATATAAAACAATAAATACTTTTGAGATAAATCTCAACCCCTTATATAATGTTAGATATTTTTTTTAATAAACAATTAATGCCATCTACTCTTTCACTTTCACTTATCGAACTTGCTATTAGTCTAATTATATGAAATTTTCATTCCTATAATGACTAGCAGAAAACAACACTACAAGATTTCTAAAGATATTTCCTCACCTCTACTCCACTCAATATAGAATCTGGTATATATTCCTATGACCATATGCCCATTAATATCGAAAAATTCAACCACCCTTCAATAACGGAAAATAACGAATAAACAAGTGGATTACTGGATTAAGCAAATGTTGCAAGAATCAAACAATGGTTACAAGAAAACAGAGATACCAGAACTTCAAGAAGTTACTAGACCTATATATCTGTCATAGGAACCGTCACTGTAATTTACATTACTACCATTATTTCTACTCTCTTCTTTGGATTTGAGTTACCCAAAGAAGAGAGTAGAAATAATGGTAGTAACTCACAGTTTATGATTAACTCATTACAATTAAATAGTCTTAATACCTCAAGATCTCGATAATATTCATACTCAGTTCCCTTTCAAATGGTATTTATCAAGGACAAAATGTAGAAACTTACCATTTACCCTCGGCCCAATTTCCTAATGGGTATTTACCTCAAGAATTAAATAATGCATTTCCAGAGCTCTTGAATTTGAGCACACCTTGGTCATAGCTTATTGTTAATATATGTTCCACGCTAATCACTCAACCCAAAATCCAATCCCACATTGAAATTACTATCTTTCCCAATGCGGGGTTCCACAAAGAATTTGAATTACATGAAGTGATAAAGTAAAGACTGTTCAACATATCTATAATGCAGCTTATGATCTTTCTTGAATATTGTTATCAAATCAAATCACCTCTTCAACGGAAGAAAAATATAGGTTTAATACCTCTCGATGCATGCTTCCATTCGTTCCGTCATATATACCTTTCAAATGCGTTCTCTAGTGTTTCAAATCAACAAAACAGTTGATTTAATTACACATAAACAATGATTCCCTTCAATGCTGGGCTACACTTTAATCACAATCGATTATCAATAACCAACACTAAGTTCAAATTCACAATCCATTTGCAGGATGGCTTCAGACAGAGTGATATGGGTTGATGCCATTATATTACAACCTTCCCGAAATCAAGTCATTTCGTATTCATAGCTTGACTTCCTGCATATAATCTCCATTACTCTTGGAAATCGAAGTTACTCATAAAACCCATCAC
Source organism: Pinus taeda (assembly GCA_000404065.3). Lineage (NCBI taxonomy): Eukaryota > Viridiplantae > Streptophyta > Pinopsida > Pinales > Pinaceae > Pinus > Pinus taeda. Next base: position 191,113 of record APFE031730323.1, on the reverse strand, counting down.
AGGAACTACATTCACGAATTCATTTACTACATTCGTAAGCTCATCCAATTGATCATATATGGATCAACTCACACACATGTGCAACTGTTTCCATGTTTAAAACACATCATATTTTCATTAAAAATATTATTTTTATATAGATGGCCTACTCATACAGAGATGAGAATACCTTACCCTACCTATCTCCTCCTGTTTATTCATAAACTCGTTGTTTAAGTATAATCTAAGGGAACAAACATAATTTGTTTCAGAACCACATTTCTAGCTAAGTATTCCTAAAAAGTTGTTTCCCCTACAATATGTCATTCCTAACCAGGAAAATTCTCACTCAATTAATTTCTACCATTCACGCCTAACAAGGAAAATTCTCACTCAATTAATTTCTACCATTCAAATCTTTGAGATCGTACAATCCCTTAATAAAACTCCTATTTGAATTATGCTGCTCATTGCAGATTTGATTACATCCAAATAAATTAAGTCACGTCCTAATAAAACACTCCTATGACTCACTCCATCTAAAACTCAAAATATTTATTTTGGAAAATACATACTATTTACATATAAAAAGGTGAATTATTCTCCAAAAATAAAGATCTTTTCTTCAATATTTTCCCTCCAATATCTTGATTTTCCAAAAATTAATTGGAAGCTAAGATGCTCATGCATCAAACTCCCAAGGTAGAAAGTTTATGTCCTCCTAATCATAAGCCTTCTATGTCACAATATTACTAGATCTCAAACTTTATATTGTAGTTGATAACCAATTTCATCATGTTGTTATCCAATTTCTTCTATTGCTACTATCTTCAACACTCCAAGTTTCTAAAACTTATGTTGCAATTCTCAACCTTACTGGTTGATGCTCTCATGTGCAATCATTTTAATCCTACTATTGACTACTCTTCTCACATTACTATTCCTCTTCCTAGGAACTTTCATTATCAACCTTATCATCCTGCCAATCTCCACATGAAAAATATGTTTTTGTTGGTACATGTTGCTCTATGTTTCTTGGAAATTACTATTGCTACTACCTACAATTTGATACATATTCTCCTCCTCTAACACACTACCATATGGATTTCTTATTTTGTTCTCTAAATGGATTGAGTCTGAAAACTTCCTATAGTTTTCATCACTTACACCTCTTTCTAGCCATTCCTCTAGAAATCTCATCTATTCTTCAAAATTACTCAACATTAAATCTAAATGTTTTACATTATGTTGAACTCCATATTTAAGAAATATATTAAATTTTATTTCTCTACTTTCTAGGCCTACCTCTTAACAATTAATTCATAATTTTAAATTTACGTCAACTTCCTCAAATGTTTTAAACACATATTCAATTTTAGGCACATATGAGGGTTTCTCCCCTTTGACTGTAATCTCCCTTGTTGACTCAGACGCTTTCAAAAAAATTTGATCAATTGTAACTCTTACTCATTTTTGTCGAGCATTGCATTTGAATGCTTCATTTCCTCTTCCCTTTGACTATCTTCACTACTCAACTTCATTCCATTTTCGGCCCAGGAAAATATATGGAATTGTCCTTTAAAAAGTTCCTTCCATGACAATCTATCAACATACATTCAATGATCTGTATGAGACAATGGTGTCCCATCCTCTTTCAAAATAGAAATTAGGTTTTCGGCACTTTTCTCCATCATTAAGAAAACTTTTAGTGGTTGTCCAACATCTTCATCAAAACTTGTAATCATACACAAATTTTTAACTTTGAAAACACAAGGATGTACAACCTTACTTGATGTTTTGGTCATAAAATCCACGTAGTTGATGAGAATCTCATGAAGTCTCTTATTAACATTATCCTCATCCTCTTCTTTTCTTAGTAAGGATCCTTTTTCTAGTTCAAAATGCAAAATATTCTCTAAGTCATTATCCTTTTCTTTAGTCAAACTCATTTGAGCTTTTCATTCCCTAACAGAGGATTCATCCTTTGCTTCAAATTTACCTACAACATATTCTACTTCACTTTCTTTAGCATAAGGCAAATCCATCTGCATCTTTGGTCTTCCTTATTTTCCTACAGCAGTTTTGTCGTCACTTTTAGTTGTACTTTCATTGCAACTATCTCATTATCAAATTTCTTATAACTTAAATTATTATGGATTACCTTTGAACCTTTCATATGGTCATTGGTAGCCATATTGTTCCTTGCTCCATAAACTTCCTCTTGCTCATTGTGAGATACATTAAATTCTTTGGAACAATCCTCCTCCTTTAATTTTTATTGAAAGCCTAACTAATATTTCTTTTTAGTTAATACTTTTGGTATTCCTGGGTTCTCTCCATCAAAACCTCTTTTTTCATTAACCTAAGTTCAAGCCTCAGTTTTTTTTTCTTTTATTTTCTTATTTATAGATTTCTAATATATAGACTCTACTTAGTTTTGTATGAAGAATCTATCAACATAATAATCTTGCTAGCATTTTCTTGTAATGAACATAAAGATAGTATAATGTATAAGTATACCGTGTCTCTAGCCCTACATTCCTCGAACCTTTCCTCGAACCTTTTGTCATCATACAAGTGATACTAGAGAATATATTTGTAGGTTTTGTCCCTCCTACGCATGTCCCTAGATCCTTTTCACATTTGAGTCTTCACCATTTGAGTCTAACTTCTCACCACTAAAAAGATTTTCTTTACCATGATGTAAAATACACCTTGGAACATGAAATGTGTGATATACGTTGGTGGTTGTTAACCTACTTGGCTCCTTTAATTTATTTCATGATATAAGTTATAATTCTAACGTTAAGAGATATATGTTAGAACAACAGTGATGGGATTTATTACTCTCATTAGGTAACGAAACCTCTAGAAGGGGTACAAACTCTAGTAGATATTAATTATTTTTTCAAATTTGATGTTCTTGAAATGTGCGACCCTATAGTTGTACACCAACTCACAGTGGTCATGTGATAATGACAAGGTGTACGTGTGGTGGGGAAGTCAATAGATAGGATGTTTCTCCATAGTCCAACACTGGAGATCATCTGGAATAACCCTAACCATCCACTTGGCATTCCCATCATTCTCATTTGGCTCACAAACATTGCTAAAGCTATGATGCCAAGACGTTTCTACCTAAACCTTTTCTCCTCATGCTAACAAATGGAACTCACCATGGACTTAATGCAGGGTGGATCATGGTACGAATTCCCATCCATATTAATTTTTTGTTGTTGTTATTTTTGTTTAATTCTTATATATTCATCTCCTTCTGCATCTCATTTCTCGTAAGATTATTTAGTGTATGTGCACCTCCTATCCTTCATACACTTATTTAGTGTATGTGCACCTCCTATCCTTCATATCAGGCTCAAAGAGGTGGACTAGTAGTTGTGGAAGTGGTATGGACGATGGTCTTGCCCTTCCCTCTCCAATTGCATTATGCATGAACCTTTCACTCTTTCTAGACATTGGATGGGTTTTCTTATTATTTTATTTGAAGTATGTCTTTGTCTTGTTTCACTCTCGAGTTAATTAATTCTTGTTTTACTATTCTGCTCCATTCTTGTTTTACTATTCTGCTCTAGGTTAGTCACTCTAGGTGGGGTTTTTAGTTACAAGGATTAGCCATGACTATGATTCGTGTTATAAACGTGAAACACCGACATAAAAATGACTATTGTGGTTAATATTCTGAATAATCAATCTCAACATTCCCAGTACATAAATATTCAATCACTTATGGGTTTTCATTTACCAGGATAAACCCTCCTTCGTGCAAGTGATGAGGGAGAGTATGATATGAATATAGAAGAGCTATTTTCCTTTAATAATAAATTCTAATACAGATTGTATGTTCCATAGCTCTCTCGATTCAGGGTTACGAACATATTTCTATGTTAGGAAACCAGCTCATGAAAAGATAGAACAACACGTTAGAATTCAGCCTCTTCGAGGGGCAACCTCCTTTACATTACACAAATGAACAATTCTTAGATAATACACATGACTAAACCTCCCTTCTATATATAGGAGTCTATGGGGTCATAATATAATCAAGCCAACATAACAATAATAACATAAGGGCACAAAAATAACAATAGTGGGTTTCTATGGGGCATACTAATAACAATATGAGGACAATAGGGGCACAATAATAACAATAAAGGATACAATGACAATAGTAAAAGGGGAATCACTAGAATTATAGGGGCCTAACATGCTCTTCTCCTTCCGAAAATCATTGTCCTCAACGCTTGAGTAGTTCTAGATGCTTCTCTATAAAATTATCATCCTCCCATGAGGAATCTTCAGTGGATAAGTTCTTCCACTTGATGAGATACACCAAAATTGGTCGATTTCGTAGCTCTCAAGTTCTTGTTTCTGTGACTGCTTCCGGTTCCAATATGATTTTTCCTTCCTTGTCAATTTCTAGCAATATTATTTGAATTCAGAACTTGTCACCTATAACCTTCTTTAAACACGAAACATGGAAAATTGGTTGCTCTTGGGAAGTTGTACGAGGCTCTAGTTTGTATGCCATAGTACCAATCTTTTGCAACACCTTGTATGGACCATAATACTTGGAGATAATTTATTATCCTTCTTAGTTTTCTTGAGGGACATTTGTTTATATGGTTGTAGCCATAGGAATACAGATTCACCTACATCAAAACTTCCTTCACTGCGATGTTGATATGCCTATTGTTTCATTCTATTATGTGCGAACATGAGGTTATCCTTTAAGAGTTGGAGAGCTTGTTGTTGATGCTCAATGTGATGTTCCACTACTTCAACCTTAGAATTTTCTCTTAAATAAATGGGGTCATTTTTTCTTCAATATGGAAGGAAGTGTTATACCACCACTCAGCTAGAGGAAACCATCTAACCCGTTGTGTTTGTTTATCACATATAAAGCAATGAATATATCCTTACAAACATTTGTTTACTATCTTAGTTTTCCCATCAAATTGAGGATGATAAGATATGCTATGAGTTAACTGAGTACCGAGACATGAAAATAATTCTGTCCAAAAGTTTCTAGTGAAAATGGGATCTTTGTCACTTACAATAATCTTTGGGTTTCTATGTAGCTTTTGAACTTTTTCCATTAATTCAGTAGAAATTGTACTAGGTTTAAATCGATGTGATAATAAACAAAAGTGTGCATACTTGGTAAGTCTGTGAAATACCACCATGATGATATTCTTTCCTTCAGACTTGGGTAAGCCTCTAATAAAATCCATTGAAACCTGCTCCCAACATTGGCTTGGAATGGATAAAGTTTGTAATAGACCTGAGGTATTAATTATTTCAACTTTATTTTGTTGGAAAACCAAACATTCCTCCACAAACTTTTGAATATCTGATTTAAGGCCATCCCAAAAGAAATTCCTTCTTAACCCTCTAGTAAGCTTTTCGAAATCCTGAGTGCCCTCCTAAGGGAGAAGTGTGCAATTCCATAAGAATCTTTTGTTTGAGTTGGGAATTATTACATAGGTATAATCAATCTTTGTACCATAACTAATCATTTTTCTAGCTAAATGTATTAGACATACTCGGATCTTGTTGTAGCTTTTAAATGATTGCCCACACTTCGTTGTCATTCTTCCATTCCTCCTTTGCTTTGTTTATCCAATCTGGTTGGATAATAGAAATGATGCACAAAAATGATTCCAATTCTCATCCTTTCTTGAGAGTGCATATGCCACGACATTTTTCTTCCATTTTTGTAGATGATTTCAAATTCATAACCCAACGTCTTCGTGACCCTAGAAAATTTAAAATTGATACCATTTTTTATACATCCACCATTCTAGCCAATCTGCCAACTTATATTAAGGATGTAAACACAAGATTAGTTAATGATGGGGTTACTTTACTTATCCTCTTGAAATGTTTATCAAAGTCTCAATGCTACAAATCACATAATATGGAAAATAATTCATCAAAGTTTCAAAAATATACAGACCATCTAATTCTCAGTTATAATATTTTTTCGCATAATGTATCTGATGTGATTCCTTACTCTACTAATTTCTAGATAATAACATGCATAAAATTAAACATATTATATGCAACAATCATTTCAAAAAACTATTTTAGAACTTAATTATAATCAAATTCTAACAATATTTGTTGCTCACACTACACTTAAGACACACCACTATCCTACCAACCATAAATTGATCCAACAATTTCCACCGAGCTTAGATCAGTTGCCTCCCAGAATCAACAACCTCTTGTGATTCCAAGTAATGTATTTTCATACATTACTTCTCTAGCATTTTATTCCTTAGTAGTGTCATGCTTTTCTTGGGTCTGCCAACCCACTATCTTAGGCTTTTGTTTTTTTGAAAAATGTTTTCTTTGTTTAAATTCCACCTTTCTCTTCTATGATGCTTTATTCCACCCTTACTCATTGTTTCTTTACAACTGAGTGATTTAATATATTTTTTATCCCTTCAAATTAAATCTTGTTGATCAACTCCTAGGAATTTTTGGGATTTATTTAAGGAAATATTATTTTTATCTTATCCACCAACACTAGTTTTCAGATCTTGGAAATAATCTCTTAACTCTAGTGTTTATTTCCCAAGTAATTTCCACATTTTATTTCCATTAATAAAATTCAGTTATTACATCATCATACATTTATTGTACACATTGATTCAAATCCATCATGGATTTCTAGCCATCAAATATAAAAACAAAAAAATATTTACATAGAAAGAGAGGGGTATTACATCCTCCCCCCCCTTTTTAAGGTAACATCGTCCCTCATTTTTATTGCTCACTTACTTCATTCCTAAAACAATGATGGGTAATATTCTTTCATTATATATTCATGCTCCCACGTAGCCTCCTCAAGTGTAAAGGGCCTCCACTACAACTTAACCCAAGCAAAGACTCGATTCTTGAGCAAGATATCCTTCCAATATAAGATGTGGAGTGGCTCTAGCAAAAAATATCATTTGGGTTCCATTTGTGTCAAATTCCAATCAATTACGTGAGAATTGTCATGGACATATTTTTTTAATAAGGACACATGAAAAAAGTTGTGCTTTTTAATATGTCTGGGAAAATCAAGTTGATATGCTACGGGGCCAATTTTGTCCAAGATTTCAAAATTCCCATAGAATCATGGTGCTAGTTTTTCACATGTCTTGGTTCTTAAGGTACCTTTCCTTAGTTTTACTCTTAACCAAACATGGTCTCGAATCTTAAATTCTTTATGAATTATTTTCTTGTCCACATAAATTTTATTCCTATGTTGTGACGTTTTGATGTCCTATATAATATTTCGTACCAGCTGTTCCATTTCCTACAAGGCATCTAGACTTAATATCAATCTCTCCTTTCACTAACTCCATCTGAGATGTGTATGACATTTTCTACCATAGAAAGCTTGAAAAGAAGTCATCTTTTTGAGGTTTGATAGTTGTTGTTGTAAGAAAATTCTTCTAAATGAGGAAAATCCTCCCATTTGGTAGATGTGTTCAGGACATTTATTCTCAGCAGATCTTCAAAAATTTGTTTGATTCTCTCTATTTGTCCATCTATTTGAGGGTGATATGCATTGTTAGAATTTAGTTGAGCTCCCATGCTCCCAAACATAGGTTTCATTTTCGGTCCTAATATTACAAGTGTATTCCCTTATTATTATTGTCATTGTAGCCCCTTATTGTTATTGTTGTGCCCATGTTATCCCCATATTGTTATTATTGTGCCCAATAGAAGCCAACTACTATTATTTTTGCGCCCTTACATTATTATTGTTATGTTGGCTTTGACTATATTGTGACCCCTTGACACTTATATATAGAAAGAATGTATTGTCATTTAAATCATCATATAATTGTTCATTTGTGTAATGTAAAGTAGGTTTATCCCTTTAAGCGACTAATTTTGAAGTTATTTCTCTATCTTTTCTTCTATTTTGTGAGTTTGTTGCGTAACAATTCACATCATAGCTTTGGATTCTAGGGTTTTGTCACTTCAAATAGGTCATTGTGGAGTTTTCTCTATAACATTATTTCTACGATGTTTTAGAGGCTAAAATTAAAAGAATTTGAGCCGAAATCTCTATGAACCTTGGGTATGAATTTCAGATCTTGTCTCGCTATATTTTGGAGATATGATCCAAGGAAGATAACGTTTTGTAGGCTTCTAAATTATATCTCAAATAGGTGACCTTAGGAAAATCGTCATAACTCTCTCTTTGAGCATCAGATTAAAATTTCATAAAAAGTTATAGAATGAGGACAAACTCTACTTTTTTGTGTATCACTTCTAGGTCTGAGGGTCAAAAAAGTGACATGTGGAAATTCGTACAAGCGTGCTCTGCTGAATGAGTCTATAATTAGGTCATCGTGGGAGATTTGGAATCACTATTACTTGGAGAATCCAATTGTGATTAGATTTGCGAGGTTTAAACGGTGACTCATAGGGCTACCACAGGGTGGAGTTTCAGACCTTGGAGATCCAAATTTACAGATATACAATAGATTCAATATCGAGCTCCTACAAAGCCAAAAATTGTATAAAGTCTTTTTAAAATTTTGCATAAGTTTGGTTTGAAAAACTAGTTTGAAGGAATTCAAAGGACATAGTGGAGCATAATTATCATTAATTAATGCCCCGAGAAAAGAAAATGGAAACACCTAGTGAGCAACCTCAAAGTTATATCATGACTCATGAAGAAGAAGAATAAATGAAACATGATATGTCAAAATTACATGACCAAGTGCAGCAAATCTCACTCTCACAAAATTAACAAAAGTTAAGATTGTTGGTTTAAAGAAACGCATGGAAGTTCAGATGGATGGTTTAAAGAATGACGTGGAACCTAAGATGGATGGTTTAAAGAAAGGAATTGAATCTAATATGAATGGTTTAAAAAATTACGTGGAAGATAAGATGGATGGCTTAGAAGTAAACATTAAAGATTTGAAGAAATCCATGGAAGGATTGGAAGGAGGTTTGGCAAAGTTGCTACAAGAAATGCTTCCTAATGGTGACAAGGTAGTAGAGGAAACTAATTATGAGAGAAAAAGAATGTTGGTCATGATTTCATATAATCTAACATTGGATTGAAGACCCTACATGTTCCAAAGATTGATATGAGTAAGTTTGATGGCAAGGATTTCGTAACATGGATACTACAGATGGAGAAATATTTCGATATCCATAATGTTCAAAACACATAAAAGGTATGCATTGTAACTTTATATTTCAAACCAAATCAGTTTGTATGGTATCGATGGCTTTTGTCTCATACACAAATTGTCACTTGGTCAATTTTTATGGAAGAAATGATAGCACATTATGAGGATACAAAAGGAAACACCTTTTTTAGCCAATTTATAAATCTCAATAAAAAAAGGTTAAATGGTGGAGCATATTGACAACTTCCAAAAATTGAATATAAGGGTAAATGATATTCCAAGGAAGCATAGTATCCATGTGTTCATAGGGACATTAAAGGATAACATCCAACACGAGGTTTGCCTTTGGGAACTTGATTCATTGGAGATGACATTCAAGTTGGCAAGAAAAATTGAGAGAAAAATTATTAAAACAAGGAAGGCTATCAATCGCAACTATATAGATGAAAGTATTTTTTCTCCTAGCCTTCCAAAACCTACAAGGTTTACACCACATCAGTTGGAAGAAAAAATAGCGAAAGGGCTTTGTTATGGTTGTGATAGAAAATACACTAAAGGTCATAAGTGTGTTGAGGAAAAATTATTTTAGATAGATTGTGAAGAGGAAGAAGAAAAGGAACAAGAAACATCAAAAGAAGAGGGATACACACGAGGAACAAATCTTACATAAAGAATAAATGAACCCGACCATATCTTTTAATGCATTGGCAGAATAACCACTCCTCAAAGTATCAATATAGAAGGACATATCAGGGAGAAAAAGGTAATAGTGTTGATTGATTTGGGAAGTACCCATAATTGTATTCATTTTAAGATAACAAAGGAAATGAATTGCTTCTTATATTCAGCACCACAGTGTCAAGTGATGGTTGCAAATGGAAGAACCATAAATTTCTCTGGAAAGTTCCATAATATCAAGTTATCCATGGGATAATATGTGTTGAATAGTCCAATGATTTCCATTCCAATGGGTGGTGTTGATGTTGTACTAAGAGACAAATGGCTACAATCTTTTGGTACAATAGCTATTAATTTTCAAGAACTTTTCTTGAAATTTTTCAGAAGGAAAGGAAGTTGAATTAAGGGGTACGACAATGAATTTGAGAAATATAATCAGCTCTAATGGCATGAAAAAGATTCTAAAGAAAGAACAATGTGGTGTAATTGCACAATTATGTTCACTAGAGGTTCCCACGTCAAAATAATCTATTTCTCGAGATCTCAAAAAAGTCTTTGACAATCATTCAAAGGTATTTGGGACTCTCAAAGGCCTCCGACCTATTTGTGATCATGATCATGCTATTCACTTGATTCCACGAAGTGTTCCTCCAAACATCAGGCCTTACAGACATCCCTATGCCCAGAAGAGTGAAATTGAACATATTGTTGCATAAATGTTAGAGTTTGGTATAATTCAACCTAGTCAAATTTCTTTCTTTTCTCTAGTAATATTGGTGCACAAGAAGGATGGATCATGGCACATGTGTTGGGATTATAGGGAGCTCAAAAACATCATTATTAAAGATAAATTTACCGTTCTTGTCATTAATGAATTACTGGATGAATTACATGCAACAATTTACTTCACCAAGTTGGACCTTCATTCAGGATATCATCAAATGAGAATGAAGACTCAAGACATTCTGAAAACAACATTTAGAACTCATGAGGGTCATTATGAATTTTTGGTCATGGCTTTTGGCCTTACGAATGCACCTCCTACATTTCAAGGTTCGATGAATTCCATTTTGAAAGCCTTTCTTAGAAAATTTGTCTCAGTAATTTTGGATGATATACTAATCTACAACAAGTCTTGGAAGGATCATGTTGAACATGTTGAAAGAGTGCTCAAACAATGGGAGGAGAAACAATTATATGCAAAAACCTCCAAATGTTTCTTTGGAGTAAAAGAGGTGGAATATTTGGGTCATATTGTATATCATGAGGGTGTTAAGGTAGACCCTAGCAAAATTAAAGCCATTAAGGAATGGAAGATCCCCACATGCATAAAGCATTCACGACAATTTCTCAGGTGGCGAGGGTATTATCACAAGTTTGTTAAGAATTATGGGATAATAGTAGGACCTCTAACAATATTATATAAGAAAGATGCATTGTCTTGGACTCCAAAAGCAAAGAAAGCCTTTGAACACCTTAAAGAGGCAATGTGTCAAGCACGAGTCTTAGCTACACTAGACTTCGCAAAAAACTTTATTGTAGAATGTGATGCCTTAGGAAATGGAATTGGTGCTATTCTATTGCAAGAAGAAAGACCCATTGTTTTCTAAAGTCATCCAATCAAAGTAAATTATTTACACAAAGTTATTTATGAGAAGGAAATGTTGGAAATACTACTTGAACTTAAGAAATGATGACCTTACATAATGGGAATACACTTCAGGGTATAAATAGATCATGATAGCCTTAAATACTTTATAGAACAAAGATTATCTTCAGAAGAGCATAAAAAATGGGTCATATAGATTTTGGGTTATGACTTTGAAATCGTCTACAAAAGAGGGAAGAAAAATGTTATTTTGGATTGAAGACTACTCTGGTGTGGTTTTTGAGAAGAGTTCGGATTTTCCACAGTGCTCATTTTTATATGGTCGATGTTTCGAGTCTAAACCCAGACTCATCATCAGGACTATTGTACGGAGAAAAGAAGGAAAAGGGTTAGGTATAAATATGAAAGAGGTTAGATGTACAATTAGAATGGCCGACTCACTGATTGTTAATAATAATTTTAATAAATTTATATTATTATTTAAACATTAACTTTCATTGTTTTATATTACTAATAATTAATTTATTATTATTAATCAATATATATATATTATTATTAATATTGTTGTTTTATTAATTATTATTTAAATTATCAATATTTATGCTCACAATCCTT
>APFE031730323.1:42140-177547 GCA_000404065.3 Pinus taeda | reverse complement strand
CTCTTTCATATTTATACCTAACCCTTTTCCTTCTTTTCTTCGTACAATAGTCCTGATGATGAGTCTGGGTTTAGACTCGAAACGTCGACCATATAAAAATGAGCACTGTGGAGAATCCGAACTCTTCTCAAAAATGTTATTGCAAATACACTCTCCAGAAAGGATGAGGGTGTGGAATAATTTCTTAGAGCCATTTCTATTATCCAACTATATTTGATAAATGAAGCAAGGGATGAATGGAAGAATGATGAAGAAGTGTGGGTACTCATTCAAAAGATATAACAAGACCGAGTACATCTAATACCTTTAGCTGGAAAAATGATTCCTTATGGTGCAAAGATCGCTATACCTCTGTAAGAATTCCCAACTTAAACAAAATATTCTTATGGAATTGCACACCTCTCCCTTAAGAGGACACTCAGAATTTTTAGAAAGTTACCACAAGGTTAAGAAGGATTTTTTTCGGATGGCCTTAAATATGATATTTAGAAGCTTGTGGGTGAATGTTTGGTTTTCCAACAAAATAAATTTGAAACAATTAATACTTGAGGTCTATTACAACCTTTACCCATTACATGTCAACGTTGGGAGGAGGTTTCAATGGCTTTTATCACAGGTCTACCCAAGTCTAAAGGAAAGAGTGTCATCATGGTGGTAGTTGATAGACTTACCACATATGCACACTTTTGTGCATTATATCATCCATTTAAATCCAATATAGTTGCTACTGCATTTATGGAAACAATTCAAAAGCTACATGGAAATCTAAAGAATATTGTAAGCGAGATAGATCCCATTTTCAATGGAAATTTCTGGACTTAATTATTTTCTTGTCTAGGTACTCAGTTAGCTCATAGCTCATCTTATCATCCTCAATCTGATGGGCAAACTGAGATAGTGAACAAATGTTTGGAAGGATAGCTTTTTTCTTTGTATCTGATAAATAGACAAAATGGGTCAAATGGTTGCCTCTAGGTGAATGGTGGTATAACACTTTCTTCCATATTGCAACAAAAATGACCCCATATATGGCACTTTATGGATATCATCCACTGTCCATCAGATCATATTTAAGAGAAAATTATAAGGTTCAAGGAGCGGAAGATCACATCAAGCATCAACAAGAAGTTCTTCATATCTTAAAGGATAACCTTACTTTGGCAGGTAATAGAATGAAACAATAGGTGGATCAACATCATAGAAAAACAAGTTTTGATATAGGTGACTATGTATTTCTATGGCTCCAACCATACAAAAAAATGTCCCTCAAGCTAGCCAAGAAGGATAATAAATTATCACCAAAGTGTTATGGTCCGTAAAAGGTTTTGCAAAAGACTGGTACTATGGCATACAAATTCGAGCTTCCTACAGCTTCCTGAGTGCACCCGATTTTCCATGTTTCATGCTTAAAGAAGATTATAGGTGACAAGCTCCGAGTTTAAACAATATTGCAAGAACTTGACAAGGAAGGAAAAATCATATTGGAACCTCATGCAACCACAGAAGCAAGAACTTAATAGCTATGAAATTGATTAGTTTCAGAGTATCTCATAAAGTGGAAGAAATTACCTGCTGAAAATTCGACATGGGAGGATGATAAATTTATATATAAGCATCCGGAACTACTCATGGGTTGAGGAGAAAACTTTTCTGAAGGAGAGGGACATGTTAGGTCTCTATATTACTAGTGTATTCCCTTATTATTATTGTCATTTTAGCCCCTTATTGTTATTGTTGTTCCCATGTTGTCCCCATTTTGTTATTATTGTGCCCCATAGAATCCCACTATTATTATGGTTGTGCCCTTATATTATTATTGCTATGTTGCCTTTGAATATATTGTGACCTCTTAGACTCCTATATACAGAAATAAGGTCTTGTCATTTGTTCCATTGAAGAATTGTTCATTTGTGTAATGCAAAGGAGGTTGCCCCCTCAAAGAGGTTGATTTTGAAGTCATTTATCTATCTTTTCTTCTATTTTGTGAGTTGGTTGAATAACGTTTCCAAAATTTGAAGGTAAACATGGCATCCCTGTCTAACAATACCATCTTTGGCACTCCATGTAGTCAAATATTTCCTTCATGAAAATATTAGCACCGGTATAAAATGTGTTGCTTTAGTCAAGGTGTCCACCGCCACCATAATGGAATGATGTTTTCATTTCGTCTTTCGTAACTCTATAATAAAATCCATGGAAATCACTTCCCATTACCATTTAGGAATGGGAAGTGGATTCAACAATCTAGCAGGGTGTTGGTGTTCCACCTTAACTTGTTGAAATTATAGACATTTTGCTAAATTTTATGCCACCTCCTTTTTCATGCCCCACAAAAATAATTATTTCGTTAATGATGTTAACATATTTTGATATCCAATATGGAATGCATATGGTTTCTTGTGATATTCATCGAGCATAATTTATTTTAAATCACTCACATTGGGAACATACAATTTATTCTTTTAGGTTAACAAATTTTCAAAAATTTTAGCATATCCTCGAATTCCCATTTGTTGTAATTTCTGTTGAATAATGCTAACATATACTCCCATTAAAGCATGTGCATGTTTGCTTAAGGCATCTACTATTTTATTTTCTCTTCCTTTTATGTGTTAAATATCAAACTCAAACTCACTAAGAAAATCCAACCACCTTACCTATCTATCATTTAAATTTTGTTGTGTGAAATAATATTTTAGGCTAGTATGTTTTGTCACCACATTAATTTTTTTCATAAAAGGTAGTGTCTCCACATCTTTAAAGCATGTACTATTGTAGCTAGCTCTAAAGCATATACAACAAAATTATTTTTGTGTGATTTTAGTTTCCTAGACTCATAGGCTACTACTGCATTCTCCTACATCAAAACTCCCCCATGCTCTTCCAAACAAGCATCATTGCAAGCAATGAATTCCTTGTTTGGGCCTGCAATTTTCAGTATAGGCACTACTATCAATAATTGTTTCAATTTGTCAGACATTTCTTGAGATTTTTTTGTCCATTTGAATTTTATTCCCTTTTTCTACAAAGAGGTAATATGGTAATCAAGTTTAGAGAAACCTTCTATAAAGATTTTATAATATCAAATGATTCCCATAAATGAGAGGAAGATTGAAACATCCTTAGGTATGGGCCAATTTAAAATAGCTCTAACATTCTCATGATTAACAAATAGTCTCTCCTTTTAAATGACTTGACACAAATACTGCATTTTGTCTTTATAGAACTCACATTTGCTAAGTTTTTCCTATAGAGGATGTTATCTTAAAGTTTGTAGCACTAATTTCATATGCTTTTTGTGTTCTTCCTCATTCTTGGAATACATTAAATAATAATATATAAGCATGAGTAGCAATTTATCAAGATAATTATTATCTAGATAATTCATTAAACACATAAAGGTTGATGGTTCATTAGTAAGACGAAAGGGTAGCACTACGAACTCATAGTGACCATATTAGGTTCTAAAAATTATCTTATGAATATTTGCATCTTTTATATGCAACTAGTGATAGCCAATCCTTAAAGAAATCTTTGAAAATATAATCGCTCCCATCACTTGATTGAAAAAATCATCAATACGGGGTAGAGGATATTTACTTTTTATAGTTAACTTATTCAATTGTAGATAATCATTGCACATTCTAAATGTTCCATCTTTCTTCTCAACAAATAGTATAGGCCCCCCCAAGGTGAGACATTGTGTTTAATGTATCATTTATCTAGCAGTTCATGTAACCGCATCTTCAGTAATAATAGCTATGGTATACTCATTCGATAAGGAGATCTAGATACTCAGGTGGCACCTAGTACTAAATCGATGGAGAAATTTATGTCTCTATGGGAAGGTAAACCTCAGATTTATTCTCGAAAAAACATCTTGAAACTCACTAACGAATGGTAATTTCTCTAAATTTTCCTTTTTTTGTTTTCTCTTTATTTGTTTCCACCTATACCATGTATAACTAGTATCCTTTTCTTGCACTCCTTTTCAACAGTAATGCTGATATTTTTCTCACTGATGTTGATTTGGGATACCTTTAATTACTTGGGTTTACCCATCTTAACTCACATAACTTACTGTTTTCTCCCAACAATTTATAATGGTACCTTATTTTTCCAACTAGTCCATGCCTATTAACCATCATAGGACCCTAAAGGAAGAATTTTTAAATTTACTTATGTGGAATAGCCATTTAAGTTAATGGGGCATTATCTTACTTGACTAGTTACCTTTCTTTTGGTGTCATTTTCTAACTTTACCAACCATGCAGTCTTAAATTTATCATATTTCAATTCAACTTTTTCCATAATTTTGGGACTAATGTAAATTGAACTAGCCTCTGGATCAATTAAAACATAAACATATTGGTTTAAAATGGTACCTTCTATCTCAATCATGGTACATTGATGCTCAGCCTATCTGTCCTCTAATTCAAAACTACTACTAGGAATGTTTATAGCAACATCATTCACAATTATTGCTCTATGGAGAACTTGAATATTCTGAATGGATCACGTATTATATGGGTGGTATATCATTAGGTTTGTTTCACCACACCCGCAATACTTTTGTGGTTCTCTGTTCTTGACCCCATTGATATTTTTGTTGTTTAACTCCATGGGTTTTGACCAAGTTTGGGATTGTGGCAACTAATTTCAATTTCCTTTGTTAAATTTCTACCACTGATGGTCCTTCCAAAAATTCTTAAAATAAGAGGGCTTCTGTCTTTTTGTACTCATTACAGTTTTTCTTTAATCTTTACTTTGCCAGGATTTTAAGCCTTCTCCTCTATTCTTGAACTATTGGTACCACAACATCTCTTTTCTAACTACCTCATATATTATCTTAGGATTGTTGAGCTCAATTATTTCTTTTTAAGGAGTTCGTAAGAAGTTCAAAAATTGGTGTGCCTTGGCTTTATCCCCTTTAATATAAGGGACATAGCGAAATTAATTGGTAAATTTCTCCACAAACTCATCCATTGCTAATTGCCCCAAACTTCATTCATGAAATTCCTTAGCGCGATCATCATATTATCTCTCATTCAAATAATTAGATTTAAATTGTTTATGGAATTCCTCCGAGAAAACAGTATTTTCCTCCAAGGTGTGGAAAATTTTGGCCTCCTCCAAACAAAGAGTATCTTTTCCTTGCAACTAGTAAATTGCCAATATAACCTTCAAATTACTATGATACTCATAGACTTAAAAATACTTGGTCATGTTTTAGATCCAAGCCTCTCTATCCTCCTTTTTCTCATCAAAAGTAGGATCTTTTATCTTTGTGAACTCCCCTTGTAGTTCCATCATCCTTTTCCTTCTCTTATGTTATTTTGGTTAAGTCCTATAAGAATGACTGTTGCTTTCATACTTCTATGACTCCATTAGCAACATTGGTTTCTTTTGGTGCCTCAGGTACAATTACTCTGTGACTAGAATTTTCAGACAATTCTCTTATCATTCTTTCCTCCTTTTCAATAGCTCTTAGCAGATGTTCATTACTGCTCCTTAGATGAGCCAACTCTTTCTACATATTTATGATAACATTGATAATCTAAGAGGTTGGTGGGGTACATTCATTTCCCAACCCAACATATAGTTCTTCACCAACTGTAGTGGATGGGGAGGACTTTTTCTGCCATTCTGTTGTGGCATGCTTCACTGACGTACCTCATAAACAATACAAATTGTTATCAGCATCTCGTGTTTACACTTATACACACTTTCATTTCAATATGATGGTTCTTTCCAAGCCGAGTGTGGAAACTTGCTCCAATACCATTTGTCATTAACCTAAGTTGAAGCCTCACATATTTTTTTTATGTTTTTATTTATTTATAGATTTCTAGTATATAGAATATACTTAATTGTGTATGTAGAATCTATCAATATAATAATTTAACTAAAATGTGCTTATAATTCTCAGAAAGATAGTATAACATATAAGTATACCTTGTATCCCGTTCTACATTCCTGAAACCTTTCGTCACCATACAAGCGAAACTAGAGAATTTATTTGTAGGTTTAGTCCCTCTTCCTCTTGTCCCTAAATCCTTTTCACATTTGAGTCTTCACCATTCTTATAATATTATAACTTCTCACCACCAAAAAGAGATTATTTATCATGATGTAAACTACAGCTTGGAACATGAAATGTGTCCTATATGTTGTCGTTGGTTAACCAACTTGGTTGGATTAATTTTTTTCATGATATAAGCTATAACTTCAACTTTATTTGATATATGTTACAACCTAAGTAATGGGATTTATTACTCCCCTTAGGAAATGAAACCTATAGAAGGCATACAGACTCAAACAAATATTAATTATTTTTCCAAGTTCAAGGTTCTTGAATTGTGTGGCCCTATAGTTGTTTGCCAACAAATAATGGTCACATGATAATCAAAATGTCCATGTGCAATGGGGAAGAGAATGGTTAGAATTTTTCTCCATAATCTAACCATGGAGATCATCTCGAGTAAACCTAACCGTCCACTTGGTGTTCCCTTCGATCTCATTGTGCTCATGAATTTTGTTGAAGGTGTCATTCCAAGAGGTTATATTTCAAACCATTTTCCCTCTTGCAAGCAGTTGGAACTCACTATGGACGTAGTGGAGGGTGGCTCATGGTAAGAATTCCCATTCATATTATTTGTTTTTTTTTTTTCTTCAATGCTTATATATTCAGTTCCTTCTGCATATTGTTTCCCTTGCGCTTCTTTAATGCATGCGCACCCCCTTTCCTCTATCTCAGGCTCAACAAGGTGCACTAGTAGTTGTGGTAGTGGTATGGAGGTTGGTTTCAACAAATCCTCTCTTGGTGAGTTATGAACTAACCCTTCAATCTTACCAAACCATATATCAGTTTCATTACTATTTATTTTATTTTATTTGAAGTATGGTTCTATCTTGTTTGACAATCTAGTTATTTGATTCGTGTTTGACTATTCTTCCTTAGGTTAACCTCTCCAGGTGGGGTTTTCCGTTTCCACGAGAAGCCTTCCTTCGTGCAGGTGATGAAGGTCAGTATGATATGATTACAGAAGAGTCATTTTCCTTTAATAAGAAATTTTAATACCTATTGTCTAATCCATAGTTCGCCTGCCGCAGGGTTATGGATTTATTTCTGCATCATCTTTGTTATAGTTTTTGGTTCCTTTGTTGGAATGGTAATTGCAACTACAGCGTTGGCGGAAGCTGACAGTTGAACAGCGACCAAGTTTATTCCAGAAATAGCCATTGGAGTTTTCCTGCGATGCGACCCCATCGCTTATCGCACATTTTCTTGTCACCCTTTGCTGCATCCCTGTGTTGTCTACGATGCGATATTTGTGATGCGATTGCAGGTCACAGATCGCAAGTTTCGCCCTGCGCGCGTTAAGCCTATCGTTTTGTTTTCTACGATTGTGATCCTGCGATGTGATATTATCGGACATCGCATGTTGCCACTTCTCACCTCATCTCATCCACCCAATAATGTTTTTACGATGCGATCCCGCCACTCATCTGTTGATCCGACGGCCCATATTTGTTCCCGTAAAATGAACGTCACCGCCATACTGCATTTATGCACTTAATCTATTTTGTGTTCCTAAGGAAGAAAGAATGCTCTGTGTCATAATTGCTCACCAACAGCATTAAAGTAGAAGCATGGCCGAGAAGGAAAGAACCAACCTCGAGGCAGCCGCAGCATTTATCAGTTATGGGTTTCCACACAACCGACCCAAGAATTATAGCAGAGACTCTGTCAGAGAGTTAAAGCGGTTGATGGTCTGTTCTGACCCCTAATGCACTATATATGTGTAGACACAGCAGTGTAGAATATATGTTAGAGAAAAGAAGATAGATAAGAGGAAACGCACAGCAGTGCAGAGAAATATTCCTTTTGTTGTGGAATTGAAGCGTTCCTATTGTAATTCCTCTGTTCAGAGGAAGACCCATTTTTGTAATAGCAGTTTTTTTTTTAATACAAATTTTAAATTGTGCGTTAAAAATCATTTGTTTAAAATAGAGCATTGTTTTCTGTTCTGCTCTGTGATTTTGTTTTCAGAATTTTAGCAGAAAATTTTCCAACAAGTGGTATCAGAGCCAGTCTAGGCACTCAGTGAGTCAAAAACAGAGTTTGTTTTTCACTGTAGGAGCTGTAAGAATATTATTGAGTAGATTTTCTCCAGCAAAGAAAGTTTTTTTGCTTGTTTTAATTATACAGTCAGTATCTCTTATTTACTTATACAGGTTAAGATGGTAGATGCTGGAACTGGTTTGACAAATTCCGAACTGCCACAGTTTAATGGGAAAAATTACAGTTATTGGTCCATAATAATGAAAGAATTTTTTGCTTCTCAAGGAATATGGGAGCTGGTTGAAACTGGCTATGCTGAGGCAGCAGATGCAACAACATTGACTGCTTTAACAGTAGCAGAAAGAGACCAGTTGGAGAGCGACAGGAAAAAAGATGCCAAAGCCCTCTTTTTTCTCTTCCAATGAAAGTGTTTTTCCATGGATTGCAGTAGCAGCAAAATCCAAGGAGGCATGGGATATTCTCAAAACTTCCTATCAAGGCATGGAGAAGGTGAAGACTGTAAAGCTGTAGATGTTGAGGAAAGACTTTGAAACATTCAGCATGAAGGAATCTCATACAATAGATTCATTCTTCACTTAGGTTATTGGGTTGATAACCCATATAAGATCTCATGGTGAGATTCTTGAAGAAAGAAGGATTGTAGAGAAGATCTTGAGAAGTTTACCCTCAAGGTTTGAAGCTATTGTGGTAGCAATAGAAGAAGCAAAGGATCTCTCACAGTTCATAGTAGATGAACTGAGTGCTTCTCTTATGTCTCATGAACAGAGACTGAGTAGAGGAACAGATTCCTCTTTTCAGCAAGCATTCAAGACTCAGATGTCTTTTGGCCAAGAAAAAGGTCGAGGCAGAGAAAATAACAGAGGTCGTGGAAGAATCCAAAACAAAGGCAGAAATAATCCTGCAAGCACAATCGGAAGGAGCTACAATAAGAACCAAGATGAAGGTTCAAGCAAACAACAAGCTCATGGACAAAGGTATGACAAATCCCAAGTCGAATGTCATTATTGTAAGAAATATGGCCACTACGCCAATGAATGTAGGAAAGGACAAAATGACATGAATAGTAGGGAAAATGCTAATTTTGCAAATGAAGAAGATAAGAATCCAAAGAATGTGTTGTTAACATGTAATATTGCGCAAGACAAACAAGAAGATTTTTGGTTATTAGACTCAGGTTGTAGTAATAACATGACTAACAATATTGAAATGTTTGCCAATCTCGATGAAAATGTGAAATCTGAAGTAACAACAAGAACTGATAGTAAGATATCTATCAAGGGTAAAGCGCAGAGTCAGTATCCGAGCAAGAAATGGAGAACAGATGATTGTGCTAGAGGTATACTATGTACCTGGTTTGAAATATAATCTTTTGAGCATTGGACGGCTCATTGACAAAGGTTACAATGTGTTTTTCAAAGATGATATGTGTACAGTCAGAGACATACCTCCAAGTAAGAAGATCATTGCACAGGTGCAGATGACCAACAATAGAATGTTTCTTCTCAAACTCAGGGTAGACTTGAAGGAAGGAAGAACTATTGCAGCTGTAACAGAGGAAGTCTTTCACGAACAAGTGAAAGATGAGAATTGGTTGTGGCACTTGAGATTTGGACATCTCAATTTCGGAGGCTTGAATCTGTTGCACATAAAGGGAATGGTAAAGGGATTGCCATTGATCAAGAAACATGATAGCCTTTGTGAACGCTGCATCTTGGGCAGGTAACACAAAGAAAGCTTTCCAGCAGGAAAGAGTATAAGGGCAAAAGCACCCTTGGAAATTGTTCGCTCTGATGTGTGTGTACCGATGCAAATACCATCATTTTCCAGAAATAAATATGTTTTAACTTTCATTGATGATTACACCAGAAGGACATGGGTGTATATGCTGAAACGGAAGAGTGAAGTGTTTGAGAAATTCCGCCACTTCAAAACTCTTGTGGAGAAGCACTGTGGGCATTATATCAAAATGCTCAGAACAGATAGAGGAGGAGAATACATCTCCAAATACTTTCTGTGTTTTTACAGAGATAATGGCATACAAAATCAGTTCATCGTGAGGTATACACCTCAGCAAAACGGTGTTGCCGAAAGGAAGAATAGGACCATTCTTGACATGGTTAGAAGTATGCTAAAGGAAAAACACTTGCCGCATGAGTATTGGGTAAAAGTTGTCACTTACGCAGTTTACATCTTGAATAGATGCCCAACTAAAGATGTCATGAACAAAATACCAAAAACAAGCATGGAGTGGTCTAAAGCAAACTGTCACTCACATGAGAGTATTCATTTGTGTAGCATATGCACATGCACCGGATCAGCTAAGGAAGAAGATTGACAGTAAGGGGGAGAAGTGTGCCTTTATTGGCTATTGCGATGTGTAAAAAGCGTACAAACTCTATAATCCATCCACCAAGAAATTGATAGTACGCAGAGATGTGAAGTTCATTGAAGATGAAGCTTGGAATGGAAGCTTAGAGAAGACAGTGAATGTGAAGACAATTGTGTCTCACGAAGAAGAAGAGGAAGGGACAGCAGCAAATAATCCTTCCTTGGTGGCTCCTCCTCCACCACAGCAAGTACAACAAGCCACACCACAAGCTGGAATTCGAACAACCTTGAGAAGTAAAGGAAGTGCTTCTTCAAGCACACCACAGGGATCAGAAATACCCTCAAGTTCGGATGGAACTCCAAGCACACCAAGAAGACCAAGATTCAAAAATTTGAATGAGATTTATGAACAAGGAGAGGTAAGTAACAATACTGGTCTGAATTCATTATTTGCTTTGTATTGTCATGTCGATGACCCAGTTCATTCCGATGATGCTGTAAATGAAGATAAATGGATTGAAGCAATGAATGAAGAAATTGATGCAATTGAGAAGAGTAAAATAGGGGAGTTAGTGGACCTCCCTGAAGGTAAAGATGCCATTGGAGTTAAGTGGGTCTATAAGACCAAAAGCAATGCTGAAGGCAAGATTGACAGACACAAAGCAAGACTTGTTATGAAAGGCTACAAGCAGAAACAACGCAAAGACTATAATGAAACCTTTGCACCAATAGCAAGGATGGAAACAATCAGAACAATGTTGTCTATTGCAGCACAACACAAATGCAAGATTTATCAGATGGATGTTAAATCTGCATTCCTAAATGGAGTGTTAAAAGAAGAGGTTTATGTTGAACAACCTCCAGGCTATGAAGTTGAAGGCCAAGATCATAAACGCAAACTAAACAAGGCTCTTTATGCGCTGAAGCAAGCTCCAAGAGCATGGTACAGCAGAATAGATGCTTATGTGATTGAGAATGGGTTTGATAAGTGTGACGGTGAACCCACACTCTACATAAAGGAGAAAGATAGTAAGATTCTTATTGTTGTTTTATATGTAGATGATTTGATTTTTACTAGAAATGATGCTTCTCTCATTGTTGATTTTAAAGCAGTCATGAAAAGGGAATTTGAAATGACTAACTTGGGATTCTTAAGATATTTTCTTGGAATTGAAG
Organism: Pinus taeda; assembly: GCA_000404065.3. NCBI lineage: Eukaryota > Viridiplantae > Streptophyta > Pinopsida > Pinales > Pinaceae > Pinus > Pinus taeda. Next base: position 165,957 of record APFE031730323.1, on the reverse strand, counting down.
TAGACCAAAGTGAAAATGGTGTTTTCATTTCTCAAGTTAAATATGTAGAAGCAGTGTTGAAGAGATTTAACATTCAGAACAACAAGGCAACTATGACTCCAACTGTAATGGGGTTGAAATTGACCAAAGAAGATAGTAGCAAGGATTTTGATCCAAAATTGTACAAGAGCATAGTTGGCAGCCTTATGTACTTAACTGCAACTAGGCCGGACATTATGCACGATGTGAGTTTAATCTCCAGATTTATGGAAAGACCAAAAGAGACTCATTCGCAGGCAGCCAAGAGCATTGGCAGGCACCAACAACATCAGCATGCCAAGCAGTGTGGCTCAGAAGAGTTCTGAGAGATTTGTGTTATGAACAATAAAAGGGCATAACCATTTACTGTGACAATAGCGCGGCAATAGCATTATATAAAAACTCAGTTTTTCATAAAAGGACAAAACACATAGACACCAAATTTCACTTCATACATGAATTGGTTAACAATGGTGAGATTGTTTTGCAGCACTGCACAACAGAGAATCAGTGAGCTGACATCTTGAAAAAACCATTGGGAAAGAAAAGTTTTACTTATTTCAGGAAACGCCTCGCTATGCAGAAAAACCAAACAGTTGAAATTAAAGGGGAGTGTTGGAATGATAATTTCAACTGCAGCGTTGGCAGAAGCTGACACTTGAACAACGACCAAGTTTATTCCAGAAAATAGCCATTGGAGTTTTCCTGCGATGTGACCCCATCACATATCACACATTCTCTTGTCACCCTTCGCTTCGTCCCTGTGTTTTCTACGATGTGATATTTGCGATGCGGTCGCAGATCGCACATCGCAAGTTTTGTCGTGCGCGCATTAAGCCTTTCCTTTTGTTTTCTGCGATTGCGATCTTGTGATGCGAAATTATCGCACATCGCATGTCGCCGCTTCTCACCTCATCTCATCCTCACGATAATGTTTTTGCGATGCGATCCCGCCACTCATTTGCTAATCCGACGACCCATATTTGTTCTCGTCAAATGCACGTCACTGCCATACTTCATTTACGCACTTAATCTGTTTTGTATTCCCAAGGAAGATAGAATGCTTTGCGTCATAACTGCTCACCAACATCATTAAAGAAGAAGCATGGCCGAGAAGGAAAGAACGAGCCTCGAGGCGGCCGCAGCATTTATCACTTATGGGTTTCCACATAACCGACTCAAGAATTATAGGAGAGACTATGTGAGAGAGTTAAAGCCATATGACCCCTAATGCACTATATATGTGTAGACACACCGGTGTAGAATATATGTTAGAGAAAAGAAGATAGATAAGAGGAAACTCAAAGCAGTGCAAAGAAATATTACTTTTGTTGTGGAACTAAAGTGTTCCAATCCGTGTGTGTTCAGAGGAAGACCCATTTTTGTAACAACAGTTTTTTTTAATACAAATTTTAAATTGTGTGTTAAAGATCATGTGTTTAAAATAGAGGGTTGTTTTCTTTTCTGCTTTGTAATTTTGTTTTAGGAATTTTAACAGAAAAATTTCTAACATCCTTTACATTACCTTGATCGTTTATGCTCTTACCTATTATACTTTTTTTTATTTATTTCAAGATAATAATATTTCGGGGAACTATTTCTTCCCCCTCAACGTAGGGTACTCAATTATTTATTCTACATAGCGCAGAGGCTAATACTATACCCATTTATTTTTTATTCTGGATGATCCAGGTACCATGGTGCCTACACATGTTAAGTTACTATCCCTTGAAATACCATTTTCACTTCCTTACCACCTCTCCTATCTCCTCACAAGTCGATACTCTTCCTTATGGCATAGGAGTCTTATCGTTCATTGCAACATGGATGAAAACTCTATCTCTATCTATCCATAGGATAGAAAATTATTTTTCTTTTACAGGTTACGATAAAAATGATAAGCGAGGAGTTTCTACTAGGTGTGTATCCTTTGGCTGAATCTGTTACTTTATGTAATTAAATATAGGTTGAATCTCAAAACTGTCCCATAGATAATAGAGCCATGCAATTATGTAAAACCCTTTGGTGAACCATTCTGTATTTTGTTTGCCACACATGCTTGATAAAATTATGAATTTGGAAATCATGGACCGTGGAAAAGAATATATATATATATATATATTTCATTTTGGTCACTCTAGACAAAAAAAAATGTGTGGTTAAGTTGTGTTTTCATTATGTTTCTTCTGCAACGATGCTCCTAAAACTAAACGTATAAATTTCCATTTTCTTTTATTTTCCCTTCGTTGGGTTAGTGGAACTAATACTTCGGTTCAAATCTTGATTATTTGTTGGCATCCAATCATTTCTACTTTTTTCTCAATGGTTGATTTCCAACATATAAATGCGGCTAATTTTCCTTTCTCCTTCATACAACAATTTAATGTTTGTTGTGCATTGTTTTCCGCTACATTATTTACTACTTAATGCCACGGTTCCATGATTTATGATAAGCGCTATTAATTAGTTCCATAATTGAGTTATATCTGTTATACGTAGTAGGTATATGTGTATTTCAATGGTTCACTTAGTTAACTCCACAAATTTCGAGTAAGGAAAGGGTTACCTATTCTGTCAACACAACTCTTAATAATTAAAAAGACTCTATTTGAAATTAATTGGTCTTGTACATATTTCCGCTTGGGGTGCTTAGTCTCAGTGCATGCTTCAGGAACTAATCTTCTGATTTTTAAAGTTATGCTTTCTTTTTCTTCATTCCATAGCTGGCTTAGGTTGAATAATAATTCTTCTTGCTGGATTACTCAGCCAAAACTTTTAGATGCATAATATATATGTTAAACTACCTTAATTTTTTTTATAGCCTTGCCTATATCGCAACTGGTGATTTTGGTTTGTTCCGCCTACGATTTTAACCACAAGTTTTGCAATACTGTTCCAAACATCCTATGCAACTAAAAAGGAATGAGTGTAATTCCCTCTGGCTCTGCAAATGTCTCTTAGCCTTGCGACTTGCATTAGCTCTTAAACATCCACAATTATGTCCAATCTATCAACATATATTAAGGATGTACACGCAAGATTAATTAACGATTGGGTTACCTTTCTTACCCTCTTGAAATATATATCGAAGTCTTAATGCTACAAATCACATCATATGGACACCAGTTCACCAAAGTTTCAAAAATACACCCACCATCTAATTCTCTGTTACAATAAGATTGCACACATTTTAGCTAATGTGATTCTTTACTCTACCAATTTCCAGATAATAACATGCACAAAATTAAATATCCTATACGCAACAATAATTTCATAACTTAATTATACTCAAAATTCTAGTCATATTTGTTGTTGGCACTACACTTCAGAAATACCACTCTCCTCCCAACTAGGAACTGATCCAACAGGCACACCCAGATGAGATTTATTTCCTCTCGAAATCAACAATCTCTTGTAATTCCAAATATTGTATTTTTATACATTAATTCCTTAGCAGATTTGTCCACAGCTGCATTTTTCTTGGCTTGGGTTTGCCAACCCACTTGCCTAGGCTTTCTTTCTTTTTATTGTTTTCCAAAAGGGTATTTTGGCACATGACCCTTTATTCCATGCTTAATCAATGTTTCTCTACAGCTGGTTGATTTAATATATTTTCTCTCCAGTCATATTAAATCTTGTTGATAAAATACTGGGATTTTTAGGAGTTATTTAAAGAAATATTATATTGATCTCATCCTTCCACCAACACTCATTTCTGGATCTAGACACAAATATCTTAACTCTACCAACACTCATTTCTCGATCTCGACACAAATATCTTAACTCTAGTGTTTCCTTCCCAAGTAATTTCTATATTTTCTTTCCATTAATAAAATTCCCTTATTATATCATCATATGCTATTGTTTAGATTAATTCAAAACCATCATGGTTTTCTATCCATCACATTTAAAACTAGATCAATATAAAAACATAAAAATATTTACATAGAAACAAAGGGGTATTATGTCATTCTTCCAATCACTACTTTCCCTTATGGCTTTTGCACTTATCTAAATCACCTCTTTGAGAACCTTGCATGTATTCTTTCTTCCAAATTTAAGTTGTAATACATCCTTTTCTATAGTCTCCAAGAACATCATTTATTCTATGATATAGTCCTATTGTAGTCATATTGTTCTAATCATTTACACCACTGCTACATATAAATAGTTTACTTCAAAAAATATTACCAATTTTCCTTTGTGTTCAACCTTTGTGAACATAGTTACACTCCGATTGTAGTCTCTTTTATCCTTCTACTAGCTCTATTATTGTAGTCCCTTCAATTTCCTTTCAAACTTTGAACATTCTTCCCTTACATTTGCTTCCCAAGAAAATTTTTCTTCCATCCAAATAAATTTAGTGTTTTTTTTACACAGAACTTAATCCTACAATCATTAATCCTCTGGATAGAAATTGCAAATCAAAACAATATTCCTCAAACAAATCTTCCCAATTTGTGATGTTGCAAGCTCTGAATTTCCTTTCTAAAGAGATTAATCTCTAAATTTCCATTTCCTATTCAAATCAAATTAATAATATAAAATAATTTCACCTATCATATTTTACCAAATCTAAACTCATGCAAGTCATGTAAGCTCTATAACTTCACTGCAATGTTTGAGCTCTTTCAAAGAGTAATCTTGTCTCCCCATTTCACTTCCCACAAGGCTAACTATCTATGATACAACTTGATGCTAGCCAAATTATTGGATGAACTATTAATACTATCAACATCTACTCTTTGATGGATCCAACTCACTATTCATCCAGATACATGGAATTTTTGTTCTTGGATTAGCAAAAAGAAACATTGCAGGATTTCTGAAAATGATTTTTCACCTTTGCTCCATTCAATATAGAATCTAGTACATATTATTGTGACCATATGGCCATTACTACCCATAGATTCAGGAGTAACTAGGATATAGAAAATAAAAAAGTGGATTATTGGATTAAGAAAATGTTGTGGGAATCAAAAAATGGTTACAAGAAACTAGGAATATCATAACTTCAAGGAATTATAGATCTGTATATCCATCACATGAACCCTCACTATAATATGCATTTTTAACTTTAATTCTACTCTATTATTTGGATATATATTATCATCTCATCTCATTTTCATTATATTAAAATTGGTACAACCCACAATTTATGATTAGGTGGGTGCAACTACAAATTCTCAATAGGTCACAATCTAGACAAGATTCAAACCCAATTCCCTATCAAATGGTATTTCTCAACCACAAAACATAGAACTTACCATTTACCCTCAAAGCATTTCCCAATGGTTAAATTCCTTCATGAACTCAACAACTCATTTCCAAAGTTCATGAATTTGGCAACTCCTTGGTCATAGTTAGTTATGGGGTCTATGCTCCATGCCAATCACTCAACCCAAAATTAAATCTCATGTTGAAATTTCTCTCTTGGTCAGTGCAATGTTCCACAAAAGAAAATTGGTTACACCCAAAATTAAATATCATGTTGAAATTACTCTCTTGGTTAGTGCAATGTTCCACAAAAAAAAATTGATTACTTGAATTCATAAAGTAAAAGGAAACACTATTCAACATATCTCTAATGCAATTCACTAGCTTGTGTGAATAGCATTCTCACATTAAATCACCACTTCAATTTTGGTTAATACATTTAGATGCTTTCTTACAATCTTGCATCCTATCTACCTTCGAAATTCATTCTTTGATGCTCCAAATCAATAAAACTTTTGACATAATTGCACGCAAATGATCATTCCCTTCAATTGTTTCTCACATTTTGATCAAATCAATTGTAAATGCCCAAGTCTAAGTTCAAATTCACATTCCATTCACAAGATGGCTTCACATAGAGAAATATGGGTTCAGCCCATTAAATTACAACCTTCTAAAAATGAAGATAATTCATATTCATAGCTTGACCAACGTTACTCATCAACACCAAAGCTCCTCATAAAACTTGTTATATGAATTACAAACAAATTCCTATAGTACATTCATGTGTTCATCCAATTGATCATCTACAGATTAATTCACATGCATGCACAATTGTTTCCATTTTAAAACACACCATATTTTCTTTACTAATATAATTGTTACATAGATAGCCTAATCATACAAATATGGATGTATATTTCCCTTCCCTCTCTTCCTATGTATTCATAAACACATGATCTAAATACATTCTAATGAAAAAAATGAAATTTTTTTAGATCTACCTTTCTTGCTACTATTCCTAAAATCAATGCAACATTTTCCCCTACAATCTCCCATGCCTAATAACAAAGATTCTCATTCAACTAATTTCTACCATTCCTATCTTCTAGATCCTAGAGTCCCTCAACAAATATCCTATTCAAATTTTGATTCTCAATGCAAATTCAATTACATCCAAATAAACTAATTCACATCCTAATTAAACATTTCAATTTATGAAACACTTAATCTAAAACACATAAAATAAATTTTTTGTAAAATACAATTTATTTAGAAAAAAGAATATGAATTCTTCTCCATGAGCCCTCTTTGGATTCTTTCCCTCTAAAATCATGATTTCTTAAAAATGACTTAGAAATTGAGATACTCCTACATCACTATATCTCGCTAATATTAAAAATATTCTATGCACATTTAATCTCCTTTTTCCATGTAATATCTCCAAAAAAACATCATAACTCAAAGAATTTATTTATTCCTTTTGTTAGAGAGTACATCTCTTGCTATTCACTATTATCATTCTAACCTACACAACTTACCTAGAGCAGGATTTACCTTACGATCACCAAGTTACACACTTCCTCTATCATTCCTCAATTCATCACAAGATTGACTTATATACATTATGGTGGTAATGGTTGATGTTACATTGTATTGATGGATGGTTCTTAACTGCTATGATGTATTTTTCGTGTTCGAACATTTACATTGCTTTCTTATGGTGTAAAGAGGCCTTTGCTAGTACATACAATCAATATGTGAGTATATCTTTGGTTCTTTGGTATAATTCACAACCCTTATTATAATTGTGCGCTATAGGGTTTGTTGTACCCCTTGAATGGTGTTTAGGATTATTCCGGACCAATTTCAATATCCTAAAAGGTAACACCCCTAGTTATATTTCAAATGTGATTTAAATTTACATCCCCCATGGTCGTCTGGATTTCCTGGGCAGCTTACGCTATTATTTACTACAGGCTCTCCACGTATCGCCTCGAATTACCCATCGATGTAGTCATGCTCTGTCATCTTACCTACTCCACGTGAATGAGAGACGCATCCATGTAACGAATTTAGAGTTTTCCTTGAAAGGTGTTTAATGGTGGTGATGGGTTCCATGGAAAAAATAATAGTGCATCCAAAACCTTCACCCTAATTTGATTTTACCCTAACCCTCAGTTTCACTTCGTCATCTCTATTGCCACATTCTCAGTTCAGGCTCACAGAGCACCTTAGCTGGGTTTATTAGAGAATCTAATTTTTTTCCTTTTTTCAACCTTACCATGGCTGATAATTAGGAACCATTGAAACCCTCCATTGTCATATTCTAGTCACACATAGAAAATCCCTTTCTCTGTTACTGGTTAATGATTTGTATGTCTACACAATTCGCAAGGTCGCCTAAGATTCATATTTTTCTCTTTTCAAAATGCCCCCTTCTATTTTTGTACTCAACATTGCCGAGTAGCTACTCCTCGAGTGGTTTTCTACCATGACGACATAGGATTTGGCATGTCGAGCTTCTTACAGGTGATTTGTTGTATTTTTTATTTTTTCGTTCTGCTTTGGGTTACTACCTTGCAAAATTTGAATCAATACTTCCATTTTTGTTTATTCGCTGGTGTCTCGTGTACAGGAAGTTATTTCTTCTACTTTCTATGGTAATATAGGTATGAGGGTTCACGGCACAAGGTCTCTTCATTGGATTCTTCTTCTCATGGGCATAAATTCTATGTCAATGTCTCCAAGTAACTAATTTCTTCTTGTATTCCCCATGCGTTATTACTAATTTTCTTTCCTTTCCCCATTCTTAGCTGACCTCAGAACCAAGCACTCTTCCACTGCCGGTTATTTACCGCAGGTAATTTTATTCCTTCGTTCAAGTTATATACTTCAGTAGTTACTTGTTTAACAGATATTGTCTATTTGGATTCTGGGTTATTAATTCCTTTTGGTTTTCGTCTTTTACCTGCAGGTATTCGAAGACCCTTTAACTCAGGGTTCAGGTGTGTGGCGTACAGAGTCCATTCATCTGTTAACCAATTTCAAATTCTATGTTATTGTCCGGGTCAGTTGATTTTCCTCCATTTCGATGTTGCTTGGGTGATGAGGGACATCTTGATTTCTTTTCATCAATTGGCTGCATGTGACTAGGTGCAAAAATTTCATTGTTATCACACATGGCTAGGCATTGGGACGTCCCTTGCACTTGTGAGAACTTCCACAGTTAGACTTTTATATTTTCATCAAAATTGTGGTTTATAACCTCCCTCTACTTGTATTTTGACACTGTAACTTTTACATTTCCAACTCTTATGTATATTATATTTTAAGTTATATGCGTGAATATTTCATTAAGCATAGGTCATGTGTCCTTGAATGTATTTATTTTTACAGACGTTATAGACATATATATCCTTTGGCTACATATATTCTTGGATAATTTATTGGTATTGGCATGTATGCAAATTTTCTATGTTTCTCATTCCGTGGTGCTAGGTTATAATAGAGTTATCCTCTTGCTTGAATGATACTCTCATTGGTCAATTTAGCATATGCATAATTTCTTTCGTTATCCTTTTTGTTAGAAGCTTCAATACTCCTATATGCATATGCATAATTTCTTTCGTTATCCTTTTTGTTATTTCTAGTAAGGTAAATGACACACTATAACCAAGTCTCGAATAGATTATAACATTGTGGTCATTGAGTATTGATAATGTTTAACTCTATACATGGTTATATACTAATACTACGTATAATTCACACTTAACTTCATAAATTGTGTTGAGTTTTCTGTTTATCTCGCAATATTCTGATTGCCGACTATGTTAAGAGTCACTTGCCTCTTCGTTGCATAAAACTATTACAATAATTTTTTTTCCTACAAAGGTTTATTGCTAGATTTCTTATGGGGTTGAGGATTTACCTCTATTCTTCCTCCCATCAACCGATAGTCTTATATTGCTTCTCATTGGTGTTTATTTCTCTTTTGCAGTTAAGGATCGCAGACTGTTACTTTGAATGACTGTTACTTTGAATGATAAGCTGGTATGATGAATGATAACCTGGTTTTTAACTTCAGCCTTAACTCAGGAGTATTGAATCGCAACACAACATAGTCTAACCCCTCATGCTTACAACCCACTATGCATCTGATATCACACATGTTTACCATGAAAATGTTATCTTTTTAATTTTTGATTAATCTAGGTTCATAACAGAATTTTATGCATAAAAGAGAGAAGAAATCCTAAGGATAATAAACCTATAAATTGATCTCTTACCTAGGTGAAACATGTTATTCCAAATATTCTATAGAGCAATCATTCTTGAATACTTACAACTGATAGTCTAATATCAATCATGTAATATATATGGTTATATAAATAAGTTACTTTTCTCATTATAAAATCTTTTCTCTAGAACCACAAATTGTTATGATTTAGAGAAAGTATATTCGTGGGTCTACAACACAATTATGTTCCCTAATTTCAAAATACTAGTACATTTCAAAGTATTTCACTAGTGAAGTTACAGAAATATCTAGGTTAAAAACCTCATAGTAATATTAATAATCCTCCTCCTATATACTAGCAGAATTATAATACAAATGCTCATCATAGTACTAGATCTTCCATGTCATTCTAAATTATCATTGCACAAAAGAAAGCAACCTTTACTAACCTTCATTGATATGGAAAAATAAATCACAGAGTAAGAAATAAATATGGGACACTCGAACATAGAACACCATTTTCCTCCCAACCATAGAACTACTTCTCCTGAGTTCACCCCAGAGCAGAGATTCATTTTCCAAGCTATCAAGAACATTGTTGATTCTTGTAATATGCATTTTATGCCTTCATTCCATGTCAGATTTTTCCTCAAGTGGTATCCCACTTTTATGGTTTTATTTTCAACCAAAAACTCTCTTTTATTCCCATTGATGCTTTATGCAAATCCCATCTTAGCATTTATCTCAAGCTAAGCACTTAATGGATCTTTCTCTCCCATCCATTGAGTTTATCCATAATTATTTCTACAATTCTTATCATAGAAAGGTTATCATATATAGAATCTCATCTACAAGTTTTTAACTTTAAAACATTTACAATTTGTTACTCATTTATCAATAAAACGATTATATACATAATTATATCATCATTTTCCATGACTTTTTCTTTGCAGTCATAGTTCATTTTTAACAAAAATAAAAATAATAATATTTCCAATAGAGGAGGGTCATTACAATCTTTTATTTACATTGTCCTTGGTGTTTACATTTCAATTATTGTTTCTTGAAACAGTGTTCAATACTTTCTATGCATTTCCTCTTCAAGTTCCCAGGTAGCCTCTTCAGGAATAAAGTCCCTTCACTACATCTTAACCTGAGAGACAACTCTATTGAGAAATATCTCTTCCTTGTCTAGAATACGGAGCACTTCTACTGGAAAGTCGCTTTAGAGATCCACTTGTAGCATTTTCCAATCAATAATTTGAGTACTATCATGCACATATTTTTTTAATAAAGATACATGAAAGACATTATGAAGCTTAATGTGACTAGGAAACCCTAAGAGGTAAGCTACAGGTCTCACTCAATCCAAAATTTCTAATGGTCCACAAAACCATGGGCTATTTTTGAACAAGTCATGGTACATAGAGTGCTTTTCCTCTTTTTCACTCTCAAATAAACATGATCCCTAACTTTAAATTCCTTGTTCATTATTTTATTATTTGTATAACTCCTTTTAAGTATTGTGCTTCCTTAACATTCTGTTGAATTCTTTGCACAGTCTGTTCCATTTCCTACAATAATTCTGGCTCCAAAATCAATTTGTCTTCTAGTTGAGTCCAACTGAGGGGTGTATGGCATTTCTTGCCATACAAATCCTTGAAGGGGATAATTTTGATATACGTTTGGCAACTATTGTTAAATAAAAATTTGACAAAATGTAAAACATCATCCCACTTGGTATCTTGGTCCATCACATACATTTTGCGAATATCCTCGAGAATTTGGTTGACCCTTTCGATATGTCCATCCGTTTGAGGATGCTATGTTGTACTGAAATTTAGATTAGTAGCCATGTTTCCAAATGATACCCCCTCTAAAGGTTCACGTGAATTTGGCATCTCAGTGTGATACCATCATTTTAGACACTCCATGCGGGTGCAAAATTTCCTTCCTAAATATATTAGCAATTCGTGTTGTGCCATAAGTGGATTGGACGGGTGTGAAATGGGTTGTCTTAATTAGTGTATCCACTACTCATATAATGGAGTCATGTTGTCCTTTTGTTCGTGGCAATACTATGATAAAATATAAGGATATTATCTCTCGTTTCCATTCAAGAATAGGCAGTGGGTTAAACAACCTAGCAGGGTGCTGATGTTTGACCTTAACTTGTTGAAACTTTGTACATTTAGATAAATATTTCACCACCTCCTTTCCCATACCTGGCCAAAAGAGAGTTTTCCTCAACGATGTGATCATTTGGTGGTATCTTAGATATCTCGTAAATGGTTTCTTATGATACTCATCAAGTATCATCTTTTTCAATTTCAATATATTGGTTACTATAATTTCCCCTGGTAAATCAACGGTTTTTTAGTATTTTATGTGTATCCCATTACATGAACTTGCTAGAATTTGTGTTGCATAACAAAGTATTTTGGATCCTTATGTACATAACTTTAAATTTTCTCCATGAAATTTGTTTGAATGCTACTAACAATAACCTTCATTAAATTCAAAGCATGTCTTCTTAAGCCATCAACTAGTTTGTTTTCCTTCCCTTTTATGTGCTTTATATAGAACTCAAATTTGCTGAGAAATGCCATCCATCTAGCCTATATTGCATTAAGGCCTGTGTGACTGAATAAATATTTGAAGTTGAAATGATATGTTATTAAAGTGAATTTCTTCCCTAATAGATAGTGCCTCCACATTTTCAAGGCATGCATAATGATAGCTAATTGCAAATCTTATACAACATGATTCTTCAACTTCCCTGATTCATATGCTACTATGAAATTATCCTGTAATAGAACTCCTCCCAGCCCTTCCATACATGAGTCCATACATACTATAAATTCCTTATTTGGATTTTCAAGTTTTAGAATAGGAGATGTCATGAGTAAATGGTTTAACTTATCAAAATTTTTTGGGTATTCAATAGTCCATTCAAACTTTACACATTTCTTCTGTAGAGAGTTAATAGGATATGCCATCTTGGAAAAACCTTAAATAAACTGACTGTGATACCTATCTAGCCAAATAAATGATGGACAATAGCTAAATCTTTGTGTATAGGACAGTTAGCTATGGCCTTCACCTTATTTGTGTCAACTGATAACCCTTCTGTTGAGATGACGTGCCCGAGATATTGGATTTTGATTTGATAGAACTCACACTTACTAAACATGGCATACAATTTTTTTTCCCTTGGAGTCTGCACCACCACCCTTAGGTGATCCTTATTTTCTTCTTCATTTATAGAATATACCACGATATCAACAATAAATACTATTGCAAATTTATCTAGATATTTACTAAGTATAATGTTTATTAAACACATGAAATTTGTCGGGGCATTCATAAGCCCAAACAGTAACACCAAAAATCTGTAGTGACCATATTGGGTCCTAACTGTTGTTTTATGAATATCCTCATTTTTTATTCTCAGCTAATGATATCATGTCCTTAGATCTATTTTGGAAAAGATGGTGTTAGATCTATTTTGGAAAAGATGGTGGCTCCCCTTGCTTGGTCAAGTAAATCATCAATGCAAGGTAGGGTATACTTATTTTTAATAGCTAGCTTGCTTAGCTCGTGGTAATCAATGCACATTCTAAATGTCGCATCTTACTTCTTAATGAAAAGTACAGGTGCTACCCATGGTGATACACTGGGCCTAATATATCCTTTATCTTGCAACTCTTGTAGTTGCATTTTCATATCCAACAACTTTGGTGGACTCACCATGTATAGTGCACGAGCCACTGGCCCTGCACCTTGTACCAAGTCTATGGAAAAGTCTATATCTCATTGAGGTGGTAAATAGGGAATCTCCTCTAGGAAAACATCCAGAAATTCATTAATGATTTCCATAATATTCAATTTTAGCTCTATGTTTTACTATTCACTTTCTTCTACATGAACCATAAATACTTGGCATCCTTTCCCGGGGACTCTTCTTCATTTGTAGGGCTGTAATTTTCCTAACCAATATTGGTTTTGGCACACCCTAAATTGATTGAGTTTGTCAGTGTGAATTTACATGGGTCACGATTTTTGATAGGCATTTTATAAGTGCTACTTTTTGCTCCAGCTAATCCATTTCAATCAATATATCATAAGACCCAAGGGGAAGTACATTTAAATATATTGTAGTCATGTAACCATTTAAATTTAGTTGACATTGTATTACTTAGCTAGTAACACTTCTCTTGGTGCCTCTTTCCAATTGCACCAGCCAAGCTGTTTTATATTTTTCAGTTTTCATTTTACATTTTTACACCATTTTTAGTCCAACGTAGCTTAGACTAGCTCTAAGATCAATTAAAATGGAAACAGATTAGTTGGTGAGAATAAATTCTAACTCAATCAATGTATAATTATGTTACACCTGTCTATCATCGAAGGCTTCACTTATTCTCAGAATTCTCCTAGCAAAGTTGTTCATCTTATTAGCTTCCTAGAAAACTTTTATATTTTTCACAAACCTGTGAGTTGTGGGAAATCCCTCAAAATATGAGGTTCAACAAACCCCCAACATTCCAGTGATCCCTTTTCGTTTTCTACATTACTTCTCTTAACATTCAAATCTATGGTTTTTGACCCCACCTGGGAATGTGTTTTCTTATTTACATACATCTTATCAAACCTTTCCCTAACAAAATTCTTAAGGTATCCCAATTTTTGTCATCTGCCTCCCATTTTGGCCTCAATCCTATCCTTATTCTGCCCAATCTTAAAACCTCCCCCCTTACTTTTACACTACTCGTAGCATAACCTTTCTTTCCTCACCGCCACATCTATTATTTTTGGGTTATGAAACTCGATTTGTCCTCCTTACTTTTACACTACTCGTAGCATAACCTTTCTTTCCTCACCGCCACATCTATTATTTTTGGTTTATGAAACTCGATTTGTCCTTGTAAACTATCAGTAAGAAGTTGAAAAAATGTTGTACTTTAGCTTCTTCCTCCTTGATATATGTGACATATCTCAGTAAGTTTGTAAATTTTTCTATGAACACATCCATGGTAAGTTTCCCTAATCTTAACTCATGAAACACTTTGGCGTGATAATCATAATATCACTCACTTAAGTATATATTCTTAAAATGTTTACAAAAGTCATCCCATAATAATGTTTTTCCCTCTAGCAGTTGTACACCCTTTGCCTCTTCTGACTATAGGGTATCTTTGCCTTGTAATTGATAAATAGCCAATTTGACTTTCAAATTTAATCATAAACTTGAAAATACTTGGTCATATTCAATAACCAAGCCTCCACAACCTTCTTCTCCCCATCAAAGGTACGGGGCTTAATCTTACGGAATTCCCCTTGGAGCTTTGTTTGTGTCTTCCACTTAGATTTTCAAGAATAAGTTCTATATGACTCCTCTTCACTCTCAGATTTTCCATGTTCTGTCTCTTCCACCTCTTCTTCCTTCAATACCTCTCGCTCCATTTTTTTTACTTGATTTCTCTGTCAAACTTTTGATCATTCTTTCTTTCTCCTCGCTAGCACGTAACAGATGCTCCTCCAACTCTCGTTGCATATTTTGTATGACTTCCATGAACGGATTAGTGGTTGGGGCAGCCCCCTCTCCCAATTCCACATATAGACTATCTCCTCTTGAATGACAGGTGTTTCTTTAGTCATCATACTGAGTAGGTCCTTAGCCTAGTTATCCTGCTAATTAAACATATAAATTACTAGTTATCTTATTATAATTTTCCTTCTATTTTTGTTTATTTTCTTTGTGGTGGTTTGTTAAGGCCCAATGGAGAACATGGACTCTCGTACCATTTGTCATTTCTCCTGAAAAAACATCATTACTGATTTTTTTTTCTCCTTTTGTTAGAGTATATCTCATGCTATTCACCATTATCATTCTAAACTAAAAAACTTACCTATAGTAGGATTTACCTCAGGATCGCCAAGTTACACACTTCTTCTATCATTCCTTAATTAATCACAATATATACTTATTGTTTTCGATAATTTTGTATCTACAGATAAATGCTAATTCCATAGATAAGTAGCCATATCTAGAACAACAATTTAAATCACTTTAGCCTTTTCCTATAAGCAATAGATAAGACAAAGATAATGAGAAAATCTACTTGTAGTTTCACTTTCCTGTTGTCTCATTTTCATCAGTCCTGTCACTCCCTCTTGTACTTAACACGGTTGAGAAGTACCTGTAAACATAAACATAAGTCAAAGAACCAATCAAAGGAAAAGATCTATTGATTACAAGTAAATGGAATCAGATACATTCACACATATAAGCATCATGTAACAAGATAAGCATATGGAAAAAGGTTCAAATACTTTATCGAATAGAAGGAAGAATTAAAGCCATGAAGTCTGATTCGAGGTCACTCCTCTAGCTTTGATCTCATCCACATCACATCAAAAGCATGACACTCTCGCATCATAACAATGCTTGTCTCAAAGTGAATTCTCATAGCAACATTATCTCCTTACAATTCATCAAAGTACATCCCATGATCACTTAGATGAGTGCTCACTTCATAGGAATATGGAAGAGGTTATGTCATAAATGGGGATATTGAATAGTCTTCCATACTCAGAATTAGTTCCATGGAGGAAGGAATGAGAGAATAGGATGCATCTTAACTCATTCCCCAAACCCTATGTGAATTCACTCAATCTCACCCAATCCAGGTCAAAGAGGGCCTAAGTGCTCTGCAGAGCACCCTGTAATGTACTTAACTACCCTGTAATGCACCCCTACATGGGCCTACATATGCTGGTCCCTTTAGATATCATTTCGGGATGTCTTCAAGTCATGAAAATACCTAGGAAGGAGGCATTCAAAAGGTTGACTTGTTTAGGGCATGTAGCAATTGAAATTAGTGTTTGATGAGTCGTAAGACACTGATTTGGATGATGGGAATGATATGTGCAAATGGATATGTAACAACACCCCCCTAAAGCATGAAGTTGAAAAATATAAATGTCAAATGAAATGACTTACGATGTGATGAGGTGGTTTTGAAGTGGAAGATGAATTTCATCAATTACAATACATATGATATTTTAATTTTTTCATGAATCGCTGAGAGAAGGCATACCCATGCTTAGCATATAAACTTTCATTACATGTACATAGATATTTGTCTATAGATATAGACCCATGAATCGATGACCATCACTGTAAGGCCATTGTACACATTAGTGCTCTTGAAATCACAGCCTCGATGGATAAAACTAAATTCAGGGTCTTCTATGTCGTTCAATCGTTTGCTCAAGTATGAGTCTAACCATGTGAATATGTGATTTGAAGTTGAACATCGGAAGACACCATCTGATAACCAGCCAATGATGTAACCTGTTAACAAACGCTAGAGAAATCATTGATAATGATAATGATCCTCAAGGTACTGCAGTGCATTATGCATGGTGTGAATGTCTGTTTTGATGTCAAACACCATACAAAGTCTTTCAATCGAAGGCCAATGATTTCAACCTGTCGCCACAAGCGAGAAACTTGCCATTGATGTATGCAAGCTTCAAGGTACTGGAAGAGTGTTTCTAATTCAACTTCTTTGATAATGTGCTGATGTCCACAAGAAGCGACTCGTCGTAGAAGGGCCTTGATGTATCCCACATCAATGACACGAAACAAGTTTAATGATTTTGGAGATGGAATTTGATTGACGACACAAGGCTCTGGAATGGCGGTCATGAAAATGAAGGTTTATGGTATTGCAAAGGATGAATTTTAACTAGATGACTTCTCTTGAACATGTCGGCGACACTAAAATGAATTGGTAGCATTGACCCAAAACAAAGTGATGGATGGTATGATAGACCAATGGTATTATAGCCATCAAGCTGATAACCCAACCCAAGTAGTCATAGTGATGAAGTGAAAGTGTCATGTTCAAGAGCGACTTGCTACCAAAAGTGGTTTACCCATTTTTCCGTTTTCCCAAGTCATTGTTGACCAGTACCTCTTTACTTTTATCAAGCTTGAGGAGGATAACATAGGCTTGTTATTCCACCCTTTGGGTGACTCCATCTCTATGTGATGTTTTAATGAGTCTAGCGAAGGTGAAACTCGACCTTGTCATGATTGACATGTTTGTCGCTATTTAATGTTTTTAACAAGTTTAACGAAAAAGATAAAAAGATAACTCCATCCTTTTCATGTTTAGAGAGTTTGAAAGAGGGATGAAAAGGAAACTCCACAAGTTATTTTTCATAGATTTGTCTCTCAAGCCTGAAAAAGTGTAAAACAATATGAGAGAGAACCTATTGACCATGTTCAGTCAACGTATCCCATTTTTGTAAATAATCTATTTCAACCCGAAAAAACGTTAAACTTATACTGAGTAGATGTCATTTCCAACCCATTAATGAGATTGAAAGGACAAGTGCTCGACAATCTTTTCAAATTTTGAGAGTCTGAAAAGAGCTTAAAGAGGAATCCACTTTGAGGAACGAGTGGTGTCTAGGATAGCAACTAGTTCCGGTGATGTTTAAACTTCTCAAAACATGTTTATTTCGATGAAGATGCTAGCTAATAAGACCACTCATTACAACTGTTCCTCAAAAAGGGTAAAACAACCAAGTGAAAGTGTATGATCAGCCAAGAAGATAGTGACGATGGAAGAAGAATAGCCAAGGTTCATCTGATGGAAAAAGCTGATAGAACGATAATCACAAGGGTTAAAATGTACTTGAAAAATAGGGAAATATTCTTGGATTAAGTTTCATCTTTACACAAGCTTGAAACGTAAAACTATGCTTGCATTCAGTTTCATTTTTACACAAGATTGAAACAAAAAACTACTCTTTGGTTTCAGTTTCATTTTTACACAAGCTTGAATCATGAAAAATTATGCTTGAGATTGGTTTACATGCCCCTAGCATGATGACTCGATTCAAGGTGCATGCCCCCCTAGCTTCATTGCATTCACCTATGTACACTACTTGTGGCTATCAAGTGGATGTAGAGAAGGTTCATTTACAAGATCAAGTGAAAGACGAGACTAGGATTTTACGAGATCTAATCAAAGACTTGAACTTGAACTTTATTCCAGGGGACCTTGTTTCATTTTTTAATGAGCCTGACACAAGACAAGGAACTCTGCTCAGATTCCTTGTTTCATTTTTTAACGAGCTTGACACAAGACAAAGAACCCTGCTCTAGGACCTGTTTCATTTTTTAATGAGATTGACATGGTAAAAGAACTATCCTCATATACCTTGTTTCATTTTTTAACAATCTTGACACAAGACAAGGAACTATTCTCATGGACCTATTTCATTTTTTAATGAGGTTGACATAGTAAAAGAACTATCCTCATACCCTTGTTTCTTTTTTGAACGAGCTTGACATAAGAAAAGGAACTATCCTCATACCCTTTGTTTCATTTTTTAACGAGGTTGACACAAGCCTAGGAACTATCCTCATATTCTTTGGTCATGACCCATTAGAGGTCATGACTTCCAAGAGGTTCTCTATAGCTGGGACAAAAATGGTATGGAAGGAGAGATCTGGTTCTAATGCCCCCAGTACATAATGTACAACATCACATAATTGATCGTCTATTGATGTAGGCATGGAACAGGTTGCCACATAATTGACCTGTAGCAGGGAAGATAGATTTGTTACAAAAGGACCATTTAGGGAAGATGGTTGATGGGAAGACATATTTGGACCAGGAAATGAAAGCTAGTCAACGGTGACAATTCTGCCTTCATGTGGAAAACACATCACTCGAAAGAGTGTTGAAACAATAGCTCCCATGTCGTAAACATAGTTTCACCCAAGGATTAAATTGTAATCTAAAGGTCCTCTGAATACCATCACATTCAGATAAACGATTTTTCCTCCCAACGCAATAGGCAACTGAGGAAGGATCCCTTATGGTTCATTGGTTCCTCTATTAAAAGGAAATAGATTATGGGTAACTGGCACAAGCGATGGCAAACTGAGTACTTGCCAAGCAATGGAGGAAAGGATACTCACACATGCACCTTCATCTATAGTAGTGTCAGATACAATCATATTACAAACCTGTACTATGATCTGGAAAGGCACATAAGAAGGAAGACAAAATCCTACTAGTTGATTCCAATCAAAGGAAGTGGTGAGACAACTTGGAGGGGGTACCATAAGAACAGGAGAATTATCTCCTTGAGTTACGAGATGGAGAGGATTTCCCTCCTGTATTGATGGAATAGGAGGGTTGCCTCCAAGCTCATTGGAATATGAAGAAACAAAAAGAACCTGAGTGGTATCATACTCAATCTCTATGGGAAAGGTAAGATTAACTGAAGGTGAAATCGAGTCAACTATTTCCTTCTCTTGTTGATTTGGGTCAGGTATAGACTCATGGGATTCACACTCAGAGAGAGTGGGTTTCATTGACGGTTGATTTTGGTCAGTCGATTCATCAACTAGTGAAGGATTAAGGGAGAGTCTCCTATAACCAGATGGAAGTCACTGCAGTGAAGCAGAACAGTTATCCAACACATTTTTGGCTTCATCCAAATAGGGAAAAAGGTGAATTGGGTGATTTCGTTTACATAAACTACAGGGAAACTTAACTTTACCATTCTTTCCATGAACTTTACTACCAGTAGTTGATAGTGTGTCACCAACATGATCTCGAGAAGTTGGTGACACAAGATGATGTGAACAAGAAGGCCATTCTTCTAATATCTCAGGAATATCAGGAAAATTAAGAAGAATATGGTCTCCCATACAAATTTTTCATGGATATAGAACTTTGTGAGGCTTATAGGACAGTTTCTCATCAGAGGTTGAATTCAAAGCAATGATTGCTTAGGTGCCCCTATGGTGAATTTTCTTCTTATTCTTCTTCTTCTTCCCTTTCTTCTTCTTCTTAGCCACCTATTTACTAGTACCAATACTTTCACGAGGCTAAGAAGAAGAAGGGGAGGAAGAAACAATGGAGGAAGAAGGAAAAGGGTCAACTTTAGGACCAACTAGAGGTTGATTTTGCCTAGTTGGAGGAGTACTCGATTGCGGAGAAATCACAACATTTTGAACCAAGGAGGTTGAAAACAACCATACTCGCAAGCCAATGGTAAATCCTTGGAGGGATAATGTAGCCATATAAGGAGCACCAATATTTCCAAAAAAGGGAAAAGGGATAGGATTCCCATCAAAATGAATTCCTTGATCGTTGGACTCCCTATTTGTCGCCATATGTCTCAACCTAAGATCAACTAAGGAGCGAGCATGCAGGATGTTATGCATAGCCAATTAATTTTATTTTAATCAAAATAAAAAAATAAAACAAAAGAGCACTGTTGTAGGCAAAAGGATTACCAAGTAACTATGAACTGCAAAATACCTCCTGGGGAACTAAGAACTACAGGCAGGTGATCTCCCTGAACGTTGTGTTCGGTGTATCACAGTGTATGAGGCAACCGACTTGATTACCTAAGGATGGATAGAAACCTAGTTCTTTCCTTCGATATATACCCAAAAGTACGTGGAGTCCCAATCCATATGAGCATTGTCTAATGCAAAACCCCATAGTGAGAGCATTCCCATATACTTTACATACTGTAACACCGGCCTATATACCCAAAGGTACGTGGAGGAGCTACAATATACTCACGTACATGGAATGAGGTATCACACTCATGATGTATTGCAGACAAGTTAGCGATAACTTCTTTGTTTCATGATGCTGAAACACATCTCTAGCCTAGAACCACTAAATATTTTTCGTTAGGTAACAATGCTACATTAGGTAAATTGAGGTTAGTTTTAAGTTGATCTTGCTTAAGAATTTTCCTTTCAAGTTCACCACGCGATGTATTTTGAAATTCCTAATAATGCGACTATTATGATAAGAATTATTCCCATTCAGTTTAACAATGAAAATCTTAGCTAATAGGGATAGAGCAATCAAATTTCTTTTGATCAAAGAGCAAAGAACACAATCTATTGAAATTTCCCTAAACTATTCCTATGAGCACACACAAACTTTTTCAATGCAAAATGCATGTATTTCTTTTCAATTTCCTTAATGTGAATATGGAAAAAAGGAAACTAATGCACATACAATCAACCAGCCTTTTTATGGAAGAATGAAGACTTTACGAAAGTTCTTTTTGGAAGGAAAAGAAGACTTTTATGATAGTTTCTTTCGAACAAAGATTAATCAAATATAATCTAACTTTGACGATGGATTGATAATGACAAATAAAACATTTAAGAAACATTAATCAACCAAGTCAAAGTAGGGCTATAAAAGGAGATAAAATCTTGTTATCAGAGATATGACATTCATTGACCAATCAGCAAGCAATCAAATAGAAGAAATTTGGCCAAAAAAAACTCAATCCAAAGGTGGGAAACTGACCCTAGGAGGATCAGCGTAGCCCTCAATGGGAGAGAGTGCACTTTAGAGCATTGTCCCTAAGCCAAGGGTACTTTGCAGTGCACTGTGTCTCTCACAAGCCTGCGTTGGTGATGTTAAGCCATTTCAAGAGGCAAGTTGACATAGTTTTTGACCAAAATTCAATGCATTAAAGTTGAAAAACAATCAATGAAAAAAATTAGGGTCTCCAAGGGTGTCCTAGGAGGTGGATAAGCTACTAGGAAGGATGATTTATCCCTACTGGAGTCACCAGTTTGTTTTGGAGAATTTGGTATCAATGGATAAATAATAATTCCCTAGATAAGTAGCCATATCTAGAACAACACTTTAAAGCACTTTAGCCTTTTCCTATAAGCAATAGATAAGACAAAGAGAAAGAGAAGACCTAATTGTAGTTTCTATTTCCTCTTGTCTCCTTTATATCGGTCCCATGTCTGCTTCTCGTACTTAACACGCTTGAGAAGTACTTGTCAACATCAACATAAGACAAAGAAACAATCAAAGAAAAAGATCTATTGATTAAAAGTAGATGGAATCAGATACATGCACACATATAAGCCTCATATAACAACATAAGCATATGGAAAAAGGTTCAAATACTTTATTGAATAGAAGGAAGAATTACAACCATGAAGTCTGATTCAAAGTCACTCCTCCGGCCTTGATCCCATCCATATCACATCAAATTCATGACACTCCAACATCATAACAATACTTGTCTCAAAGTCAATTCACATAACAACATTATCTCCTTACAATTAATCAAAGTCCAGCCCTTGATAACTTAGATGAGTGATCAATTTATAGGAAGATGGAGGAGGTTATGTCATAAATGGGGGTATTGAATGGCCTTCCATACTTAGAATTAGTTCCATGGAGGAAGGGAGAGAGAATAGGATGCATCTTAACACATTCCCCATCCATTTTCGAGCTCATAGGAGTTGATAAGTGAGGGAAACTTCTACAAGACTCCAAGAGATAAGAATATTCCCCAAACCCTATGTGAATTTTTCTAAATCTATCCCAGTGTGCGTTAGAGAGGGCTTAAGTGCTCTGCAGAGCACCCTCGCATGGACGTAACTACTCTACAGCACAACCTTACATGGGCCTACCTGTGTTGGTCCCTTTAGAGATCATTTCAGGATGTCTCAAGTCATGAAATTGTCTGGGAAGCAGGAAATCAAAAGGTTGACTTGTTTAGGGCATGTAGCAACTAAAATTAGGGTTTGATGAGCCCTAAAACAATGATATCGATGACGGGAGTGATATTCCCATATGGAACTATAACAATTATATAAATTATGGTGGTAATGGTTGATGTCACCTTATATGTTTGGTTGATGGTTCTTAATTGCTATAATGTATTTACAATGCTCTAACCTTTATATTGGTTGCTTATGGTGTACACATTTCTTTGCTAGTACATGATATCAATGTGTGAGTATGTCTTTAGTGGTTTGGTATAGTTCAAAACCCTTATTATACTTGTGCGCTATAGAGTTTGTTGTAATCTTGAATGGTGTTTATGATTATTCTGGAACACCTTGGGTATCGTACAAGGTAACGTCCCTGGTTATATTTCAAATGTGATATAAATTTACACTCTCCATGGTCATATGGATTTCCTCCATAGCTTGACCTCTTATTTACTAATGACCCTCCACATCTCACCTAGAATTGCCCATTGATCTAGTCGCACTCCTCCGCCTCACCGAGTCCACGTATGAGAGAGGCATCCATCTAACGTGGTCAGATTTTTTCTTGATAATTTTTTGATGGTGGAAATGGGTTCAATGGAAAAATCAAAAGTGCATCTAAAACTTTCACCATAATTTGATTTTACCCTAATCCTAATTCTCACTTCAACATTTCTGTCGTAGCTTTGGGTTAAGGCTTGTAGAGCACCTCAAATGGGTTTTCGAGAGAATCTAAGCATGTTCCTTCTTCCTAGCTTACCCTAGGTGATGATATGGCACTGTTGAAACCCTCCAACATCACATTCTATTCACACATAGAAAATCCCCTTCTTTGTTACTGGTTAAGGGTTTGTTTTTATGCACAATTCACAATGTCACTTAAGATTCATATGGTGCTCTTTTAAAGTTTCCCACTTCTGTTTTGGTACTTAGTATTATAGAGTATCTCCTTCTCGAGGGGTTTACTGCCATGATGATATAGGATTGGGAACAATGAGCTTCTTATAGGTGATTTCTTATCTTTTTTATTTATTTTTGTTATTCTTTGCCTTAATACCCCACAAAATCTGAACTTATACTTCCATTTTTGTATACTCACTTATGGCTTGTGTAAACAAAAGAATTTCTTCTAGTTTCTATGGTCATTTAGATATGAGGGTTCATGGCACTAGGCCTATTCACTGGATTCTTCTTCTCATGGGCATAAATTATGCGCCAATGACTCTAGGTAGCTAATTTTTTCTTGTATTTCTGTAATTTCTCTAATTACATGGTTTCGGTAAATGGGTTACTACTATTTTTTTTTTCCTTGACATGTCATTAGCTGACACTAAAACCAAGCACTCTTCCACTTCCTATTATTTACCGCACGTAATTTTATTCCTTCGTTAATCTTATAAACTCTAGTGGTTACTTGTTTAACATATATTGTCTATTTGAATTTTTGGTTATTAATTCCTTTTGGTTTTCTTCTTTGATCTACAGGTATTCCAACACTCGTTAACTGAGGTTTCAAGTGCATGGTGTACAGATTCCATTCATCAATTAACCAATTGGAAATTCTATGTTATTATCTAGGTCAGTTGATTTTCCTATGTTTCGATGGTTCTTGGGTGCTCAAGGACATCTTGATTTATTTTCGCAAGTTGGTTGCATGTGACTGGGTGCAATGATTTTGTTGCTAGCCCTCATGGCTAATAATTGGGCCGTCACCTACACTGTGATAGCTTCCATAGTTAGAGTTTTCAATTTTCATCAAAATGCGGTTTATAACCCGCCTCTATTTGGATTTCAACAGTATAACTTTTACATTTCCAGCTCTTCGCTATATTTTATTTTAAGTTATCTGCCTGACTATTTCCGTAAGGACAGAGAATGTTATTTGGAAAGTTTAATCACTTTTTAATTTGACTAAATCGCAATCATTTAATTGTCAACTAGGGAGAGTCTTTTTATCTCAAAGGTGTCTACACTGTTTGAGCAGATACATAATAGCCACGGAAAGAAATGAAATAAATGTCATTGAACACAATTGCATAACTTAAATCACTCATGCATAAATTGAAAATACATTATAAAGGAATGAAACTCACTCATCACACATTGTATTTTTTTGAAAGAACAGGCGTATTGTACATTATTAGTGAAAATGTATCAGTTGATTAAATATTGTAGTTCTAGCCAATCTTGTGTAACAACATATAACGAATTCGATAACAGAAGTGCATTTCTACTACAATTTATACAATGAAAATAAAAAACCAATATTTAACATAAATAAAAGAAATTTATCTACTACTGCTACAATCCCTACTGAAAAGGAGGGTCGTTCTTCCCTAGCAGGTTGCAGTGATAGAACGAAAACTAGTTAAAAAATCAACATGAGATTTGTGTATACATCACCAAATGTGTTCTGCATTACAAAGTGACTCAAAGTTACAAGATCAAAATGCCAATTTTGCTACTATGTTTTCGTCCCCTTTTATGGGACCGAACCCTTTTTATAAAGTTTTACAAGCCCCAAAAATTAGGGAAGAGATCAATCATGTGAATTTCATGATTCCCATGTTGATCAATATTTAGAGTAAAATATAAATCATTATAAACAATTTCTGAATAAAAGACCTATCACTGTTACACCATCTTCTACAATCATAATCACTCAGATTCTTTAACTGCCCATAGATAATTTCATGATTCTCAACAACTTTCTTTTAAGAAAACAACAATGGTCCTTGGTAGTTGTTGTGTAACAACATCCTCACGGTGCAACAACAACTTCAAGGTGTAACAACAAAAATTTTGAATGTAACAACAAAACTTCAAAGTGTAACAACAAGTAATAGTAGCAACTATTCATCCGTTAGTCCTTAGTATATGCGTAACACCTGAAAGAAAAATAACTAGAATACCTCTTACACATTTACCCTACTTAGTCATCCCAAAAAGACATCACTTCAATCAATATTTAACAAAAAATGGCAGAATAATGCATTGGAGAGAATATTCCTCTTATAACTTGGGAAAGTGGCATTTGTGACATAAAGTTCATAGGTTAAAGAGAGAAAATGATCAAAAATCAGGAAAGAGGTGTCTAAGATATTCCTAAAAGTTGGACCCAACGTCTTCGCCCAACTGAAGCCACTACATGTCCTCATGTAGAATCTTCAGGTACCACTATTGTATCAATGATGTAAGTCTGTGAAATTTTAAGCACCAACAATATCTTCATCAACTAATCTATAACCCTGAGTATCCATGAGCTGATATGGCAATGATTCATCTTCATGATCGCATAATTGGTAATGGGGTTGATAGACTTATCCAGAAAGCTCCAATTCTTTAAGCCTTATCCAAAAATCTCCCATTGCTTTCACAATCTGGGCATACTCTTGGACTCGTGTAACAACAACCAAAAAATTAGAAAACCCAAAAGGATCACTCTCCTATAGACTTCTAATATCGGCCTTTGTATGTTTCAAGGATCGAGTCAATGCTAAACATTTTAGTTGTGTAATTATGTTGAGGAAAAATCCATCAAACCTCCTTCTGTAGAGCGCTGATTGTTGCACCATATTAGGAGTACTAAGAAACCTTCTAAAATTGTGCCTCATTTCAGTAGCCATGAGTAATTATGCTCTTATCCACAAGGCTACCTTCTCCTCATTTGCGTTAGATGACTTCATGCCAAGATGTCACTCCACTTGATTTCTCATGAAGGAGATGAAGGCGGGCAACTGCAAGTCCCCCATATAGGAGAAGATGTGTACAATCATGTTCAGGCTAGCATATTCACAAATCATGTTATGTAGAAAATGATCACACAACAAGCTTTTCTCATCAAAATCACATGCACGAAAAACCTCTAAGAAAATTTGGGTATAATTACCCTAATAGGGTCTATTCTCATAGACGAATTTTAACAAAAGAATATAAAATCTCTTCCATAGAAATAAGCGATAATATGGGGAAGTCCTTATGCACCATAAAAGGTTCTGGGTGACTCTATAGAGTTTATCTTTATCATCTCTTAATTCCTCAATCTTATGTTGTAATTGTTGCATCTATTCTTCCTTCTCTTTCTCAGTTTTCCTTTCTCCCCACTATGTCCATTCTTCCATCAACCTCATCTTGGACCACTATTATTTGAGAATATATATGAATTTTTGATGTTCCTACAAGGAAATCACTCCCATTTGTAAAGAGAGTGCCAATTGCTTCCATTTATGTAACTTTGGTAAGAGAAAAAGGTTCTTTGAACACCACCTTGCCTCACGATCTCGGATTATATCACATGCAACATCGATAGGGGGTGTAGCAACATCTCCTTATCTAAGTTTTTTTTCTTCGACTATTGGTTCTTGTGTAATAGTAGCTTCATCACTAGGTTCTTATGGATCAACTCTTACCTCTTCGTCTTGAGGAACCTCTGCTTCAATTGATGGTTCTTGTGTAACAATAGCATTGTCAACAGGTTCTTGTGTTTCAGTTTCTACGTCAAATTTCGTGGGATGCTCCATTTTAGATATTAGTTCTTATCTAACAATAATGTCGTCAATGGGTTGTTGTGTAACAACCTCCCAGGGTTTTGTTTGGGTTTCTTCTGAGATGGTACTTGTGGCACAAACTTTATACCCTTTTGTTTCTAAATTCTTAGCGCATGTTGTACATAAAGAACCTGGTGTAGTTTATGTCCTCATCTTGTCAACAGCCTCCACTAGAGTATCAAGACCTGTGAACCCTGTTTCCACTTTATTACCCAGCAGAACTCTTTACAGAAAAACTCTTATTTACAATACTTTTGAGGGTACTTCAAGAAAAAATTTAAACATAAAAAACAAAAAAAAACAAAAAAACAAAAAAACAAAAAAACAAAAAACAAAAAACAAAAAACAAAAATACAAAAAAACAAAAAAACAAAAACAAAAAAAACTTAAGCATGTAAGAGCATAGGATAAAATATATGAAAAAGATTATGTTATTACAAGGAAACAAATGTGTAACAGCTGCCACATAATGGTTTTCAACTGTTACCATTATCTGCATGTGCCCCCATAACAGGTTTTCATAGGTAGATTTTTTCTTTATATATTTTTAATTATTTCTTTTTTTATTAATTTATTTATTTTTTATTTTTATTTTTTATATTTTGGTGTATCATTTGCCAATAAAAGTTAGTTTATAGCGATTACACTTATTGAATATTAAAGCTTTGGTAGTGCATGAGAATTTTCCCATGCCCGTGTAATTTGAAGGTGAGTTCCAAGACAATGTTGACATATGAATCCCTTGAATTTGGTTTATCATATAACTGAAGATGATGCCCATTAGCAGGTAATGTTGTCCTAGCACTGTCGATGGTGACCAAATTCATAGTCCCATTGTCAAAGACTATATCAACTTCATAAGGACCTAGCCATCTAGTCCAGAGATTCCCTTTGATATCCTTGAATCGTCGTTCATATAGTAGAACCCAATCTTATTTTTGCAACACATTTTTTTTTATCAATTTGTCGTGCCACTTAGCCCTCTGATGCCAGATGATATCTGTTTGCTGAATGGAAGCCAACCTCTTATCATCAAATTCATTTAGCTGATTTAACCATTGTTTCCGTGTTGTAGAAAATATAGGTTCACTTGTAGTGTTGTTCTAAGTACCTATCACATGATTGTCTTGGTTAGCAATGTTGTTGGTGGAGTGGTGAGTCCATAAAATAATTTTTCTTGCACTTTCAAGTCTTTATTAGATGCATGTGTAGCACTAGTGATAGGATGGATTGATAGGAAAATGGGTAGACATCATGAGTTGTCCTCAAATGTTCATAAATCATGGGGTCATAAGATGACCAACATACTCTCGTAGGTGTGGATCGAAGGAGGTGGAATCGGTAGGCCACCATACATAGAATTATATAGGGATGAGGATTTCTTACATATATCTGGGGTACAGAAGTCACCCAATTGTAGCACCTTAGTCACACTACCACTAATGCTTAGGGAGGTGTGTTTGTTTGCTTTCTCCAAGAGGATCATAAGGGTAGGTCCACTCATCCAAGGTTATGGATGTGTGGTAGTGGATATGGTGATACTAAAAGGACACAAGCCGATACCCACTAACTTAGTTTTTTACCATGGCACCCAAGGATGTATAGGGTTATGTATTGATGTGCAACAAAGGAGAACAAAGGTGCATGGTGGTAAATAGTGGTGTGGATGGTTGCATCGTGTCATAGGACGATTGGTTCACATTGTAGTTCATTTCGTCATAGAGTGATAGAAACGTTGATCCTAGAGGGATTCTAGCTGATTTGGAATGATGTAGTCATATGTAGAAGGGCCCAATGGTGCATAGGGATGTGCATTTGTGTATGCCAAGGGGCATGAGGATACACTATTACGTATTGCAGTATGTAGGGCTACACTACGGATTGGGGGATTGTTACTAGCATAAATATTCCTTAATTAGGATTTAAAGCATGTCATTGATGTGGGCATATCTAGGTTTCGAGAGTGGGTTAGAAATAGGGTTGGTCGTGAGTGTCCATAAGGATTCTTGGACATATCCGTCAGAGCCCACACATCTAATAGTCTATAGCATCATGCACAATCACAAAAGAGTTGTACATGCTTCTTGATGCTTGCCTCATGAGAAACAGGGAACATGAGTTCCATTTGAGACAACTAGATGGAGCATAGGGATTTGAGAGGTAGCCTCCTTAGCTGAGCCATGTGGTTAAGATGAGAGATGATTGCAAGGGGGCAGATAACAGATGTCACTATCTAATATGGCATTTGTAGGGAGGTTTAAAATGCATAAGACCTATTAATGATATATGGAGTAGTTATATGTATGGAATGCAACGACGAGAGACAAAGCACAGATGGATTCCAGTAGTAGTCAAAACCCAACCACAATGGATCTCGTTGTAGGATCCATGGATACAGTTGGCTGATAGGACACTCCATTTCATGATGAGCATGATTACGGTAGAGGATGATCTAGTTCTCCTTAGGTTTGAAAGAAGGGAGATCAATGAGACCTCCATTGTGTGGTGAGGTAGATTTATCCTATTGTTTCTCAGGAAAGATATTGATAATGTATTGGTATACATTAGCTTCATGGAGATGTTAGGATAGGATGATCTTGGGCATCATTATTTTTTTTCCATCACGCTCTAGGACAAGATGATACGATTTGTGCACGATGGGTAGTATGTCATAGTTAGAGCGGCACAATGTCAGTATTGTGGTACCCTTTTATGACTGGCATGGGATCCAATCATCACATGATTATGTTATTTAGCTACCCTCTAGGGTGATCTTGTTTCTATAGTGGGAGATCATTCAAATCTCCCATTTGACTTTAGTGATTTTCTCATGACATGGAGAAACTAACTTGTATGATAGGATATTCCATAGGAGGAGGTCATGTTGGTTTTAGACCCCGATGACATAGGATTTGTTGATGTGATGCTGGCACAAAAACAATGGTTGGTTGAGTGGCATATTTGGGACCCTAGCAACAGCTTGTCCAGCCTATGGATCAATGACATAAGGTGATATTGCTTGAGAATAAGAAATTTTGGTGGGGAGGAGTGTGATGTTCCTAATTTTTGTGCATGCAAAAAATACATAGGAGAGTTACAAAATTTTGGAAATATTGAAAAGGGGAAATATTAATTTATAAGAGAAGGGATAAAATGTTATTTTAATGGGATGGTGGAAAATTAATATTTTGTTAGAGGAAGACAATATTATTTTAATTAAAAATGGCAGCAAGCTAATACTTTAATGGGGAGTGAAGTAAAATAACTATTATATTAGAGAATGGTGGGAAAATAATATTTTATTGAGAAAGGAGCAAAATTACTATTTTATTTAAAATGGCAGCAAAAAGTCTCCAAGTAGGAAATGGGCCCCACCAATAAATAATAGCGAAAAATGAGAATCTATAAGCTAGAAGGAATTATATTCTATTATTTCTATTTGACATTGTGAAGAAGCTCAAGCAAGTTTCAAGAGTTTCAAGCGAAACTGAAAAACTAATTTTAGTGGGTGTCGAGTGCCACCCTAGTTAGCTTGTTGGGAAGATTATTTTAGATCTTTCGTTGTACTCATGATAGTGAATCTACCATCTTTTGAATCAGTGTTTGTAGGATCATATCATCTCCATGAGGGTCAATTTCATCTCTCCTACGACGGTCGAGTACCAAGCTTTGAAGCTTGAAATTTGAGCAAATTTTCCAAGACCAAGGGCACAGAATTGGGGACAAATTCCATTCTCATTTCTAGATTTAATCAAATTTCATTTTCAGATTTCATCTTTAGATTTAAATCAGATTTCATCCTTAGATTTAAATCATATTTCATCTCTAAAGGAGTGGTTCATTTTTAGATTTCTCCAATAGATTTACCTAGGGTGCGTGCATCATTATTGTTAGTCAAAATCAGATTGAGTTCTTCTCCAAGGCTAGTAAGGAGCAATGAAGCATATATTAGGTAGAGATTGAAACTCAAGGACACCTTTACAAATATGTTTAGAAGAGAAAATCACGAAAGTTTTATGTTAGCAGAGGCTCGATTATGGGGTTTGTGTCATTATTTGGGGAGAAATTAATTCTCGATCATATTAATTTTATGGGCATAATATTCTTGTAATTTCAAAGGATATATGTGGTTTTAGCTTCCATCACTCATGACCTTGATTATTTTGTTATTGGTAGCAACATGTCTTTTTGTAATGCACTCATGTAGAAGAGTTCAAGTTTGAGAAGAGAAGATCTGAATTCATGTGTTTACTCTTGCTAATATATTCCAAGGGTT
This sequence comes from Pinus taeda, assembly GCA_000404065.3. Taxonomy (NCBI): domain Eukaryota; kingdom Viridiplantae; phylum Streptophyta; class Pinopsida; order Pinales; family Pinaceae; genus Pinus; species Pinus taeda. Next base: position 134,062 of record APFE031730323.1, on the reverse strand, counting down.
TGAACATCAAGCTATAATCTCTTGTGCCTTAGAAGACACCAAGTTCATTTTTTGTTTGTATTGTATTTCCTCCTTTTCGAATTGATATAATGAGTAAAGGTATGTTCCAACTTGGGAATATTTGAATGTCCTTTAATAAATCTTGCTATATATGTGTGTTACATGGTAGTCCTTTCATTGGCTGGAGTTTGGTTGCATAATTGTATCACTGTATGTATGTTCAATGCCAAAAACATGAAATATACACCTACAACAATATGCAAATAATATGTTTCACACAATTCCTCATGGAACGAACTTGTTAAAATTAGAAAACTTAGTGACCATTATAGGTAGTCTCCATTATAAAAAATACATATTTAAATTTGGTACATAAAACTACCATCCAAAAATATTATGTTATAAAACTATATTTACACATAAAATTTCTACCTTATTTCTATTGAATTCTTGATTTCTCACACAAAAAAAAAATTATTAAATTATTTTCAATGATAAATGTTATATCAATTTACTTTGAAAAATTATGTTTTTACAGTCCTAACAATAGGTGTTAAGTAGGGGATTGGATCCTTTTCTGCGAATGTGAGGAATTAAGTTTATGATGAGCTAGGCCCTCCTCACAAATGGAATTTGGCATGCATTCAAGGATTCACGGGGTAGTTTATGTTATGGAATGGCTTGGGAAATTGGTTTTGTTTGTAGGGCATCACAATATTTTACTTCACTCTCTAGTTATTCATGTAGGTAGTATGGAAGGTGGTAAAAATGGAGGTGCTTATAATGTAGCAAGGTGATAGATATCAACATTCACTTGCACAATTTTAGAGGAAGGTCATGCTCAATGGTTTTTCATGGTATACTCAGGTGTATAGTGTTTTTCTAGAACTTTTGCACTTGGTTGAGGTATTACTAACTCGATTTAGTTTTTCAATTTTAAGACAGTCCTATTTTAGAAGATTTTTTTTGTAATTGGGAAATTTATTATGGATTTCCCTCTATCGATTATGATGAAATGCCTTCCATATTTTATTAAGTATTTGATTTAGGATTATGACAAGTGTTTGATTATCTTCTATGTGTTCTTCAGTGTTGGGTTGTTCCCTCGTATATTTGGTTTTGTGCTCAAAAAGTAATCTCCACCACTTCTAGGACCATGCCCTTAAGTGGGTTTGTTTTCCTTTTGAATCTCGTAAATGGATATTTCGCTAGGCGCCTCCGTTTTAACAATTTGGGAATTTATTCATTTTAGGTTTGGTTCTCTTATGAGCTAGTGAAGATCTCTAATCCCTTTGGAAAGGTTGGAGAATTTTTGGGTTCTCTTAGTTTAGTTTGTTTTAAGAAAAACTATTTTTTTTAATTAAAAACATAATTTATTGTAATGATTTCCATATGATCTATAGTAGTTATTTTTCCTTTAATATAATTTTAATTTGTACATTGGTGAATATTTTATATAAAACATTTTAAACTATATGTTAATAAATTGGAATTTTTTTTTAAGCTTGGCGGGACTACATATTCATCATTTCCAATATATCACCCCAATTAGGATGGAGAATTGAACCGGTGAATTCACATCAAGGAGTTCCTTAACATCTCACCCGATCACCATCTATCCAAAATAAAATTGAACCATTGAATTCACATGAAGCAGTGCCAAGAGCACCCGATCACCATCTATAGAAGACCTCGTGGACCCTCATTGGGGAGGTATATTAGACATGATGAAAATGTAGTCCTCTCAAGCTTACAAAAAAAAAATTAGTTTTAGGTTTTTTCCTTTTATTTTATTTTACTTTTAATTTTTCATACAAAAATAGAAACATTCAACTTAACCATTTTTGAACTTATAGTTTTTGAAAAAGATATATAATTTTTTAACCATTAAATCTACTTTGAAATTATTTTTTAAAAATTTAACTATATAACCATCTAAGTACTTAACTAAATTAGATTTAAATTCCTTAAAAAAATTAAATTTAAATTCCTTAATTAAATTCAAATTATTAATAACTCACCATTTAATTATCTAATTAGATTCAAATCCCTTAATAGCTTAAATTAGTATAGCATTCAACAAAGTTTCTTAGAACCTTAATAGCTCAAATTATTGTAGTGACTCGCCGAGATTTATCTTCATTAACTTTAGAGTTGCACGACCATCAAAATCAATAAATAAACAAAGGCTAGAGCTTTAGAAAAGTAGAATTTCATTGTTTCAATACACTCTGAGTCTCCCATCCTTTCCTTAGACAAAACCTCCTAATTATTTTGCACCAAATGGCACAAAATTTACAACCCAAGAAAAACCTAGACTTAGCTTAAATGTTAGAGGCATAGAAAGCAAAAGAAAAGGAGTTATCATACACAAATTATACGAGCCAGACTTATGGAGTAATGAAGCATAATACATATATAAACATAAATACACACATGCAACAAAAAAAGAATGTTTGTTTCATTAATATCAAAGAACTGAGAGATGATTACATACAAAATTGAAATAACCTAGCTCAAGTGATGGTAGCTTATGTCTGAGAAGATATCTAGTCGCTACATCCCTTTAAATTATGTTATAATGAGGATAATGGGCCTTTTTATTATTTAAAAAAAAATTAAATCCTAAACAACCAAAACCCTAGCCCTAGGAGATGGAACCCCAAGATTTTGTGGGCCCTCTTCGGGCTAGTGAGACAACCAACTTCCTGCAGTCGTAACTTGGTATTATGATATCTATTTGGCACATGTGATACTTTATTAGAAATGTATCTTTGAGTACTACAATATTTGTGTAAAGCCACTACCTATGGCTGCAATCATGTTGTGCACCTTAAAAAAGCGTTGTTTACAGGGTCAAAACATCTCCAAAAGTTCACGACTTGAAAAAGCCCTCAAAATAGTAAAATATGTTATAATCAAGGAAACTAATGAAACGAGCTATAGGTCAAGGTAAATATGTAGGTGGCTAGTAATATCCATTTGCATTAGTCATCCCCACCTCAGAAGCTATGGTCCCTATTTCATGTAGAGCCTCCATGAGGTGAAGAAATTTTTGTGGAATGTGGTCCCTAGTGAGCCAATTGCATTGGTGAAGAAGTTGGCATGTTTTGGAAAATCAATATAGTATGATCCTCTATCGGTGAGTTCTCTTAATTTTTGTATCCATTATCCTATCAGTAATGGATTATTCAATATATATTGGGTTTATATCTATTCGAGTTATCTGCTTAGCAATGTCTGATTTGTCAAGCAATGGGGGAAAGTATGGTTGTAACTGGTCCGAATTGAATATTAGGTGTAGGCCAAGGAACATTGGAATGATAAGCTCGAAAAAATTTCTCCTACAACCTTAGTGATGGTGTAGTGCCCATATTGGAGTTGGTGAAGCTTGCAATGAGCACTAGCAAGGCTCTCCTTTTATAAATGTAACGAAACTTTGTCACCCACCTAGAACTTGTGTGGCACCTGATGTTAATCATGACGTTGTTTGTACTTATAATTTTCTATGTCCAATATGTCATGGACCTATTGGCGGATGTGCTGAATGTTTTTAATGAATATGATAGCTTAGTTAGCTTTAGATTGGACATGAGATGAATCTTCTAGAGTAACTATAAGTGATATGGAAACATAAATGGAACGTCGTGGCTAGAATCACAACGCAACCTAAAAGGGGTTGTGGTCGGTTGAGTTGTAGAGAGCTTTTTTGTATCTATGGTGTACATAAAGGAGGACTGCATCCCATGTGCCTGGATTCTTTAAGATGTAGATGTGCATGATGTGCATGATCATCCTATTGAGGACCTTTGTTTGGCTATCATTTTGAGGGTGGAAGGCCATGGACTTAGGGAATTTGGTATCCAAAAATGACAAGAGGATTGACGAGAATGTACTTAGGAATGTGCTATTCTGATATGAGGTAATGGAATTTGGGTTCCCAACATGTGCCCATACTCGTCCAAAGAATATTTTGGTAGTGGCTTCTACTATGGTGCGCTTATTGCATTGTTCGGATGGGGTGGCTGTGGTCAAGTTGAGTCAAATGTTTTAGTATAAATTAGTATATTTTTGTATAAAGTGTAAAGTCTCTGTGAAATATGGAAATGGAGCGTGAATTTAGTATGAGTCAAAGGGCCTTTAGTCTCTTAGGTGGGTAGGTGATAGGATGTTTTTGAGACATGCCCATGGTCCATAGAGCATGGTATTGTAAGAAAAATGATATATAGATATAAGCCATAGCGAGTCTAAAGAGTAACTTTTTGAGAAGAATATTTGTAAGGGAAAGAGGCTAAGGCACGAAAGGTCTATTTCCTATACTTAGGTGAAAGCGGAAGGCTCCTGGAGCTGAGTGCATGGAGACCTTGGTATGTCTGCAGTTTGAGTGTGCAGGTCCTTGCAGCTGAGTGCGTAGTGAAAATAAGTCTGTAATTGAGTGATCATACTTAATAAAGACAATTTTGAGCCAATTTGGATGCTTCTGAGTATTATTTCTTACTTCTACAAGTTTATGTATCTTCACTCTGTGTTATGATTTACATGAATTAATGTTTGTTTACCACATGAAAATAGTAGATCTGTAATATTAATGCATGTTAAGACTAACAAAGGACCTTCACGAAGATATGGAAGTTGTTTAAATAAATTTACGTTAATTGTTTGTTCAAAGGTGTTAACGATGCACGAAAGTAGATCTAATCCATAAGGACTTCATGAACCTATCACACAGGCCTTTGGATGCAAAATCCTAGTTGTCGTCCCCTTATACTTCTTTACGTGATACTACAACATGCGCTACACAGGTTGTTACCGAAAAGGCAAGCAGTTAGGGTTTTGTTGGTTGGCGCAGATAACATTGAACCTGGTTCAAGCCATATCAAGCCAACAAATGGTTTCGTTGTCGGAACCGAGATTTGTCTAAGGAATGTGAATGTCAAATAAGTGGTTACCTGCTAAGAAGGAAATCAAAAGTAGATCGATCAGAGTTTGCACGCGTTTGCAACTCATGAGAATAGAAACCTACAATTATCCAAGGAACAATGGTTGAATAGATGCCTGTAGACAGGCGAGACACAAGCCTTCTTCTGTTTCTTTCCTTGTGAATTGCATGAGTAGATGTCCATATTAGTGGATAGTTAGGATACGTGGATGCTTCACGACCCTATTATGTGGACCCCAGAGTTGGTGAAGCACTTAGAAGCCTCAGAAAATAACATCGTGTGGGTTGTTGATCACACGATTGATCTTATCTTCAAAGGATTCATTAGTAAGCTTGCGATCTATATGACCATCAGCTATAATGAATCAGAGCATAGGTTCTTTAAGGGACCAGGAGGTAATTACATAAAATCTCTGAACACGTTGTTGTTTTAGACATGGGTTATGCCATTACATTGATGTTTAGGATTATGTGAAGCAAAAAACCATTCAGAAGGAATGAAGGATCACGTTCTGAATATAGTCTGCTATTAGGATTCTCTGATAGTGACGACGAAGGAACTATTCTGAGAACACCATGAAGAGCACTACAGATATTAAGCTAGGGTGTCTAGGCGATACCTCATCTTCCAATCCATTTCCACCTCCAGCTCCACCCTTGCATCAACCATTCAACATGGTGAACAAGATGAAGATGCCGATATTTAAATGGGTAGGAAGCAAAGACTCTGAATAATTCTGCTTCATTGCTGATAGTGTGTGGAAGGCACAACAAATTATTGATGATAATATGAAGAAAGTGTAGTTGGTCACAACACTGCAGGATAGGTTATTTACATGGCATATCAAGTTCTCTATAGACCAACACAGTGCGACAATGGGAGAGACTCAATGAGCACTAAAAAATGAGTTTAAGAAGCATAAGTCTTAGGTATAGTCTATAACATAGTTTAAGGAAATACAAAAAAGGTTGAATGAGTTAAATGCCTTATCCAATAGGCTAATATGAAGATCACAGAGGATCAACAAAAAGACTGGTACATCTCTTCGCTATTGCCTCATCTAGGATTGCCATTATCACAACAAAAGATAGGAATGCAAGCAGAGGCTGTGGAGATTGTGATGGGGCTAGAAGCCTCACAAGTGCAGGATATGAATGTTGGAGTACAATAGATTCAGTCGCAGCTGGGAAGCCTACACATGGAATCACAAAGCTTGAAAATAGTGAAGGAAGCTCAATCTGAGTTGTGCAGAAAAGTCTGGTGCATAAAATGCAAAGACAAGGGACATGATAATGATCATTGCCCTATTTATTAGAATTAATTAATCGAAGGAGGTATTGTACCATTGAAATTGGAGAATATTGTGGGACCAAGCGTAGGAGTACCCTTATGGTGTGTTATCTGCCAAATAGCTCGAACGCTTGCAACTACCCATTGTCACCTCTTGCAAAAGTCTGTACGAATGTCGCAATAGTTTTTGTGTACCTTCTATAAATCGGTTGGGAATGATGAGTGAAAATTCAAAAGCTATGAATTGATGATCGGGTGGACCCCTATGTATTGAATGCAGGTAGAAAATTGACCTTAGCATCAGGGCGTAGGTGCAACGCGCGGATGATTCTAGGGTCGTGGAAGAGGACGACGAGGAGGGGTTGGTTGAGGTCATATATAAATCATTTGTTATAATTGTGGTGAGGCAAGCCATTTTGCACATGATTGTTAGAACCACATGCATCCATCCTGTCAGTATTATAGATAGTTTGATCATGTCATAAAGGATTGTCCACTATTGATAACCAAGATGTAGGAGAAAAATACGCAACAACTTACGCAAAACATACAAATGATGCTAAAAAAGCCTCACGAAGAGGATATTAGCCTCAATATCATGACACGAAGTGGTATTTCCATGGGAGAAGGTAAAGGGAAGTAGCTAGAAACCGAAGGATGGGTATGCAATGCTGCCAAAAAGGAGGTTGAATTTGATCTCAACAGGGCTAGGAAAACTTTTATGGAAGCCAAGAAGAACATTGTTGAGGCTTCTACCTTAGGAAGTTAGGAGAGACTAGCTAAAACAATGAAGCGTAGGACGTGGATCCCTTGCTCTTAGCTACTTTTCTAAAAACCTGTATGAATATGTTGTGGGACTAGAAGGCAGTGGAAGTGCTCTTGGAGCTGATTGAACATCGTAAGGGTAAAATCAGGACTCCTACAAAACAACAGGCTGTGAGTAAATTGGGTAAACATAAGAAGTAGACAAGGCACAAAATGAGGCTGACCACATAGATTGGAGAGTATGAGATGGATCAAGTCATCGTGGATGTAGGATCTGATGCAAAGGTGTTACCAAAAAAGATGTGGGAAAGGATGGGGATAACTATGCTACAATGGTATCCTATACAGCTACACATTAACCATCAACAAAAGATCATTCCTATGGGGCTCTTATACAGTGTAATAGTAGACACTGAGGCAACACGTTCTATGGCCAACTTTGAAGTAATTGAAATAGTGGATGACAATAATCCTTACCCTGCACTATTGGGAATTGATTGGGCCTTCATCATGGATGTCATAATTAAATTGAATAAGCGAAGGATGACATTCGAAAGGAAGGCATTGTGAGTTATTGTACCACTTGATCTAGTTGAGGGAGTGCACTACACTGAACTAGTTCGCGATTATGAAGAGGATGATAATATGGATAAAATATAAAATATTAGTGCACGTGCTTAATATTAGATCAATCCCACCATAGATGAATGAATTACATGGGATAAAGATAGCTCTTGTACCTCCGATTTACATGAAGAACCTGAGCATTGCCAGAATAGGTTGCACAAAGTTTAAATGTTGCACTACAATATAATGACAAAATCACTTGGGTGTGTATCGACAAAGGCAAGAAATATTCCTTGTTATGATGGATTAGATGATGTGACTTCATTTATAGATAAGTTTGAAAAGGAGGTTCCAGAAAAACATCGGTTATGGGCTCTTGAACTGGTGCTCCACACTACGCCTACCCGCTGGGCGGGCGCGCATAAGGATAGCTTCATTGACTGGAAAGAGTACAAGCGAATGATGAAGCTAAGATTCGAGTATGCAAATACACGACTGATAGAGGAATACTCAGGTAAGGATGATCCATGCCAACATTTGGCACAATGGAAAAAATCTTGGGGAGACGAGCCTCAAATAGAATGGGAACATATTTTTTGTCACACCCTAGATACTATTCCGATGAACTGGTACTTGGAAACGAAGCGATGTCATAGGATGGCCAAGTGGGATATCATGGGGGAAGAATTCTTGTTAACCTTCAATTTTGAGAATGGATTTGCGTGCATTGATGAAGCACTCCAAGAAATGAAGGTCGCAATCTTCAAGATGCCAAAGGAGTGAGTAGAATTAGTTCAACGAGACTAGAATACACAATTGTGTGATGCACTAAAATGCTACAACGTGACTACAGAGGCAGAAGAAGAGAATCCATGAAATATCAACATTCCAAAGACGGAGGGATAGCGCGAGTTTGAAGGCCACAATGTAGTGAACTCTGATATAACAGAACCTTTGAAGACCTGGGAAGTAAACATTGGACTTGACGCGCGGCCTATGTTTGCAAAGGTAGGAAATTATTAGGATGAGGACACCATGTATAAAGTTGTGGAACCACTAAAGTGAATATTAGGAATTATTTCCTACCAAGTTCTTAGATTTGAAGGGAATAGTATGGGAGTTAAGTGTAATGAATATCGCCTTAAAGCCTGATGTGAAGCCTGTGAAATAGAGATGGTACTGTCTAAATCCAAAATATAAGGAGAAGGTCTGCAAAGGGCTAGATAAAATGTTGGAGGCTAGAATCATTGAGCCAGTGGAGGAATCTGAGTAGGTGAGCCCTATGGTCGTTCAGGAGAAGAAGCAACAAGATGAAATCAGGATATGCATAGATTTGAGGACTCTCAATGATGTGTGCGTTCATGACCCATTTCCAATGCCATTCACAGATTAAGTTTTGGAGAATGTTGGAGGGCAGGAACCCTATTCAATCACTAATGGGTTCTCTCGGTACCATCAAATTAAGTTCACACTCGAATATCGTACCAAGACTACCTTCGCGACAGAGTGGTGATGCTTCCAGTACAAAGTGATGCCATTTGTGATGAAGAATACACCCACAATTTTCTAAAGGGTTGTAATTGCATCTTTTATTGAGTTTATCCATAAATCATTAGAAGTGTATTTTCATTACTAGATTTTGTTTGGCTTAGTAAAGTGCCATGTTACAAGTTTGCCCCTTATGTTGGATACTTGTTGCAAAACAAATTGCCATGAACTTGAGGAAATGTATATTTTTTGTGCATTATGGGATATTGCTAGGTCATGTGGTATGAAAGAAAGGATTAATGGTAGACCTTGAAATGATAGTTGTTATTGTCAATTTAGAGGCTCGCAAGAATGTAAATAAGTTGCACACAATGTTGGGCCACATCAGATATTATAGAAAGTTAATCAAAGTGTATGGATAGATAACTGCACCAATGGAAAAATTATACAAGAAAGACACAGCTTTCTGCTGGGATAAGGACTGTCAACAAAGTTTGGATGTGTTAAAGGGAAAGATGGTGACTACAACCATTTTGGTATTCCCAGACTCGAAGAAAGAATTTTATTTTCATGTGGATGCTTCATGTATTCTGCTAGGCTAGGTATTGACCCATCCAAGTGAAGGTGATATTGATCATCCTATCGCCTTTGCAAGAATGAAATTACCAAAGGTGAATAACAACTACTCAAATATAGAGCATGAAGAATTGATGATGGTCTATACTCTACAAAAAATTTGATATTACTTATTGTGCGTGCACTTCAAGATGTATACAGATCACTCCACTCTCAAGTACCTTGTGAACAAGCCTGTGTTAGGGGGGTAAATCTATAAGTGATTATTACTCTTCTAGGAATATGATTTTGAGGTAATTGTGAAGCCTGGTCGATTGAATGTGGGATTGAATCATCTATAGAAAATTGAGACACGTGAAGAACCAACTAGTTTGGAAGAAGGGTTGCATGATGTGTAACTATTTGTTGTACGTGTTGCTAATGATCAATTTTCTGATATAATCCAGTTTTTCACTACTAGCATAGCCTCGGAAGGATATTCGACTGAATAGAAAAAGGAACTGATGGTCTACGCAACTAATTTTTCTATAATAGCTGGACAATTGTATAAGATGGGCAATGACAAAATATTGCACCTGTATGTTTTGAGTCTGAACAAACTAGCATCCTCGCAGAATCACATGGAGGAATGGCGGGAGGACACTATGCCGAAAGAGCAACCACATAGAAGATTCTACGTGTAGGATTATTATGTCCAATGGTGCATATAGATTGTAATGTGTATTGTAGGGTATGTGATGCTTGTCAATGGATGGGAAAGCCATCACTAAGGGACAAACTACCCTTAAATCCTCAGATTTCATTGTAGGTATTTGACAAATGGCTGATTGACTTTATAGGTGTGATACAACCACCCATGGAAAACATGGGAAAGTGGTACATTATCACTACAACTAAGTATTTGACAAGATTGGTAGAAGCATAGTTGGTCAAAGACTACAATGCTGCTATAGATGTGAATTTCTTTTTTGAGTTTTCCCTCACTTGGTTTGGGTGTCCTACAATACTGATTAGTGATAGGAGTATCCATTTCTTATATGAAACAATTTCTGTGATGCTCGAATAATTCCAAGTTTATCATTAGAAGAGAATGCCCTATCATCGCCAAGCTAACGATATGGTTGATGCATTCAATAAGATCCTAAAGAGCGTGTTGACGAAGGTCTGCAATGCAAAAATGAATGATTGGCATGTACACATATCAGCGGTCCTATGGGCGTATATGATGATGTGTAAAAGGCGGTCAGGACAAACTATATTCAGATTGGTCTATGGGATAGAGGTTGCGATGCCTACGAAGTATATTGTGTTGAGTCTGTAGAGTGAGGCGCCGATTGAAATGGTGGTTGTGAGACTATGGAGGAGCGCCTCGCGTAGTTTCTAGAATTAGGATAAGACTGGTTTTTAGCAAGATTTCACTAGAAAGCACAAAAGGAGCATGAGAAAGCCTGTCATGATCGACACATTAAGCTACTCACTTTCAAGGTGAATGATTTAGTGTTACTTTATGATAGAAAATTCACAAAATTTCCTGGAAAGTTTCAAATTCATTGGCTGGTACCCTATATCGTCAAGGAAATTATAGATGGTGGCGTACGTCAGCTTGCAAAGCTGAATGGGAAATTGTTTCTGTGTAAAGCCAATGGAAGCTGATTGAAATTGTATAAAGGGGATCCTATCCCTACAATGACTACATGATGGGGCATAGTTTTATTACTCCAGCTATTTGCAAGGAAGTATGAAAATATAAACTACACTGCCCAAAGAGTGGAAAAACAATGTAAGTGGGTTGTGTGATGGAAGCAGTTAGTGCGCCACGAAGAGCTACAAGATGGAGAATGCTGCTATGGAGCAAGGTAAAAAAGTAGTCATTGGGTGCACTGTACATGATTTGAAGGTGAAATTTCCATTAGAAGGAGTGGGTAGGGTGCATTGATGGAGCGAATCCTTCGAAATATACCGCCAAAGATGCAACTATGATATAAATTTAGAGGGAACAATCGGATTTGAATTTGAAATTGCCCATAAATCTCACATTCTGCCATGCACTAGAACACTTTTCTTTTTGAAAATCACTTGTGAGCATTCATGCTTTAAGTCTATGAACCGATCTGATTGGGAAGATAATTCTTACATCTAGGGTTAGCTAATGTGCTTGAAGAATTCGATAAGGATTTCTTGGAGAGAATGGTGGCCACTAACCCTGTAGAAGCCATGAGTTCTAAAGCCACTACACCTAAAGTCACACAAGAAATGGAAGAAAAACCCTCTGTATTAATGGTTTGAGGTCATCTAGACCTAAGCCATTTGTCACTTAGAAGAAATAAAAGAAGCCCCCGTCAGTGTCAGTGAGGCATTCACCAAGGAAATTCCCCACTTAGATTTTCCAGAAGGGGAAAATGTACAAGTTGAAATAGTTGTGTGAACCCCTTGATCTTCATGAGGAAGAGCATCACGAAGGCATTGAGGACTTGGATGATGAAGGGGGTCAGCCTATAACTTAGCTCCTGAAGTATATCCCCCATAGAAAGGGAAAGAGATGGTGATGAATTACTCATATACTGCAAAATTTATGGTTTCTACACCACTGCTATAGGAGAAAGTGGTATTTTAAGGCGCACTCTTAGGACACATCCATGCGCTTAAGATGGAAGATTGGGATCTGGCGGATTATGAAAAATTCCCCCAGCTAGTACCAAATAAGTATTTGATGAAGATTTACTATGAGGAGACCAAAATAATGCAACTACAACCAATGGAATGTGTTGCGGGCGTTGAAAAGGTAGGACTGTTGAACATGTTGTGTGTGCTACGTTTCAGCAGAACCCTCATCAACACAATATGTGTGTGCCAATTTATCACATTATTTCATCATGGGTGTCTCTGGTTGGGAAAACCCATTGCCATTACAGATATGCTAATCCACTCCATCACAATGTTTCCATACCAAGCAATGGAACCAGCTGAGGAGTTTGGAGAAAAGACCAAAGAAAACTAACTCGTAGACAAAATGAAGAGTGAGTTTGACTTACTAAAGAAGTCATGCAGATATTCCATCCACTGTATGACTGGAAAGGTGGTTTAGTTTGCTACACAGATCTTGGCTTGCAAGGTCATGAGGAACTGTTGTGTGAACAAGGTCCCAATGCCAATAATTTTGCTTGTGGCCCAATGTGTTAAGGTAGTGTAGTAAAATTTGGTACAATACCTTTGTAAATAATTTTTGTTGAATTGTCACGAAGCACAAGATGAGGGAAAGGCATTCCATTATATCTGGCTACTATTGTTGATTTCCCTAGTCATGTGGAGGCTACTAAAAGACAGTAAATTCCTTCCACAGGATGATGACTTACCAGAAGCTGTGAAGTTCGCTTCACTATGGGTGACAAAGGACCCTGCGAGGGTCACAGAGACGAAGATGTTCTAGGTATTTGTCAAGATGGATACTTGCATGGTGATAAGCCATTAACAGAGGTTTTCATCGACACTCTTTGAGCAGTTGGAAACTTATGCCTTATTTAAGGTGATTTTGCACAATGTGTTTATTCACGCGAGGAAGTATTAGAAGAAAAGATGGTACAAGCTACCATACCTAGTAGGTGAGGCCAATGTACAAGAGGTTATAAAGAAATGGCCAGAGGAGTGGTTGCACCCCTTGGATCTCGACATAGGTACCAACAAGGCAGGAAAGAGTTCCTCCGCACAAATGACAGGAGTGCAGAAGAAGAGATAATTCGAGTAGATTGCAACTGGGGAGAAAGATGTAGAACAAAAGAAGGAAGTTGTAACCAAGGTGGCAGCTGCTAAGGCGGCTACTGAGATTGAATGCTCTGCTAAGGAGACCATTGCAAATGTTGAGGAGTCTTCTTCTTGGCACATTAAGGACAAAGGAGAGTCTTATGTTGAAGGAGGAAGGGGCGAGGAACAAACCACTCCCTTTACAATGATGAAGAGCCACAAAGACATTACTTTTGGACCCATGAAGAGAAAAAATCTGATAAGCATTCACATGTTGATCCAATGGTCCTCACCAAGTGGGACTTGGATGAGATCGGGGCTAAGGTCTTCAAAATGACAACAGAAATGTGGACACAGTTTGAGTAGCAATATCAGTAAGCGATGGGGATAATGTAGAAGGATCTGCGCAAAATGAAAATTCAAATAGGTTAGTCACAAGAAAGCATTGGATAAACAAGTGGGATTCAAGCAAGCCTACAACAAGTGAGTGTGATTTTTCTGGAGACAAATAAGACTCTAGATCTTAGATTCGTACCATTACTAGAAGGATCCCTACACGCACAGATAGACGAACCGAACACCCAACTCACAAAGATAAAGGATGTGGGTGTTAACCTTGCCACGTTTCCCATCCAGACCCTCCATGAATTACATCAAGGATTTACTGACGAGCTTAGGGCCAGGGAGTAACATGCACTGCTAGTAATCAACGAAGTGAAGACCAACAACAAACACATATTCATGTAAAAGGCACAGGCACTAAAAGAAAATGAAGAATTGGCCACACGCAACTAGAACTTGGATGCAGCCATTACACAAGCATGTAATGCACTCCCAGAACTCAACACTCTTGAAGATGAGGCCTCAACAACAAATATACAGAAGTTAGCGACAACAGTTAAGGAATGAGAGGAAATAAGTCAATTCTAATTTGAGCTACAGATCTCCAAATTAGAGTTAAAGTTGCAGCCAACCACTCCGCTAGAAGTTCGGGAGTGGTGCAGAGCAACCATGAAAGAGAGAATGACCACTTTAGATGTAGGAGTCAAGGAATGCACACATCTCTTTGAGTAGGCAATGGAACTATGGACATCTTTGCAGGAGGATCTAAATCTGCAGGTAATTGGTATAGATATCAAGGAGAAGCAATAACAACTTGACGAACTCAGGGCGACTCCATGCACTTTGGTGCCAGTTCAGTGCTTCTCTCGATTGACAGATGGAAGATAGTTGAAAACATAGATTCAGGAGCTACAAATAAAAGAGGCCATCTTGAAGGCCAAGACACACCACACATAGAGGAAGCTAGCCATCTAGCTCTAGTAGTTTAGGAGAAATTGAAGACCATCCAACAGACATAAAGAAAGATGGGCCTCACAATGGAATGCCCTATTGTAGAGAATCTGGTTGAAGAAGTACAATAGGCCATGGTGCAGGGTACTGTTCATTTGTAGGTGCTAAAGGTGGAGTTCTGCAAACTCCAAGAAATGATTGTTGTTCCACTCAAGTGACTCAAGGGAGAGTCACCCAATTTGTGTTGGTGGCTTGTTGAGATAGGGTCCCAGGGGTCAAGTCGAGTCAAAATTTTGAGTATAAATTAATAAATTTTTGTATAAAGTGTAAAGTCTCCATAAAATCTAGAAGCAGACCACAGAGTTTGTATCAGTCAAAGGGGCTTTAGTTCCTTAGGTTGGTAGGTGATAGGAAGTTTTTAAGACACCTCAATGGTCCACAGACCATGGTATTATAAGAAAAATGCTATATATAGATGAGTTATAGAGAGTCTAAAGCGTAACTTTTTGAGAATAACCTTTGTAAGGGAAAGAGGCTACGACAGGAAAGGTATGTTTCCTGTACTAGGCGAAAATGGAAGGCTCTTGCAGTTGAGTGTGTGGAGACCTTGGTAAGTTCACAGGTTGAGTGCGCAGGCCCCCATAGCCTAGTGCGCAGGGAAAATAAGTCTGTAATTAAATAATCCTAATTAATAAGATAGTTTTGAGCCAATTTTGGATGAATCTAAGTATTATTTCTTACTTCTGCAAGTTTGTGTATCTTCACTTTGTGTTACGATTTACATGAGTTAATGCTTATTTATTGCGCGAAAATAATGGATCTATAATATTAACGTATGTTAACACTAATTAAGGACCTTCACAAAGATCTGGAAGTTGTTTAAATAAATTTACAGTAATTGTCTGTTAAGAGGGGTTAAGGGTGCAAAAAAGTAGATCTAAGCCATAAGGACTATAGGAACCTATCGCACAAGCCTTTATATGCAAAAACCTAGTTCTCTCATCCCATAATACTGATTCAGGTGAGACTACAGCCTGTGCTACATAGGTTGTTACCGAAAGGGCCAAAACTTAGGGTTTTGTTGGTTGGCACAGATAACGCTGAATTTGGATCAGGCCCCATCAAGCCAACATGCATGCTGTGAAATGGCCATCTTAGAGAATCTACCAATGGTCACAAAAACATAGTCATTTCCATGCTTGGTAGAAGGAAGGCCTGACATGTAATCCATGGAGATGGATTGCTAGGGCCGTCTAGGAGTAGGCAAAGGAGTATACAAACCTTGCTTCTTGATTGTATGTTTAGCAATGGTGTAAGAAGTGGACGATCCCATGTACTTCGCAACATCTTGTCGAATGTTCCACCAACAAAAATATTTTTGGAACACTGGCACTAGTTTTTCTACCACAAAATGTCAAGAAAACCAACTATAGTATGCTTCCCAAATCATCTTGGCATGCCTGCTTGAATGAACACACAAGTGTCCAAGGTGGCATAATGATGCCTCTTGGAGGTGGAAGTCTATAACTTGTATTCCTTCAAGGAGAATCTACTATGTGGTGTCAAATTCTGGATCACCCTTATAAAGATGTGGCCATCCTGATGTTTGATGTCCATAAGAGACAATCATAGTGGTCAACACTAGAACTGGAAGATGATTGAGGAAATATAAACTATTGGTGGTGCTACCCTTCTTGTACTCAATGTGGGCCATTTCTGATGGTGATAGTTCTACAACTTTTCTTGCTTCTGTATGAACTATAAGGCTTGGTGATCTATGTCGCTAATCGTTTCCTTCCCCAGAATGTAATTGTTCCATTTTCTGTAGGCCTTCACAATTGAATACATCTATTTTTCTATTAGGCCCCTATACTAATAGTGTAACCCCTTATTGTTATCAATACAACCACCTTATTATATTATTGTACCCATGTAATCCCCATATTATTACTATTGTGCCCCATAGAAGTCCACTATTGTTATTATTGTGCCCTTACATTATTATTGTTATGTCGGCTCTGATTATATTATGCCTCCTTAGACTCCTATATATAGAGAGGAGGTCTTGTCATTTGTATCATCAAAGAATCGTTCATTTGTGTAATGTAAAGGAGGTTTCCCACTCGAAGAGGCTGAAGTCTAAGGCATTGATGTATCTTTTCTATCTTTTTGTGGGCTAGTTTCATACCATTTAGTATCAGAGCTTTAGATTCTAGGGTTACACTACTCCAAATAGGTCATTGTGCCATTTTCGCTATAGTTTTTTTTCTGCAACATTTCAAAAGAGAAAAAAAACCCATTTGAGATGAAATCACACTAAACCTTGGATCTAAATTTCAGAGATTTTCGCACTATATTTTTAGAGATATCATATAAGGAAGTTGGTATTTTTGTAGACTCCTGAATTACATTCCAAACAGGTGACCTGGGGAAAATCATCATAACTTTCTCTCTGAGCATCAGATTGAATTTTCGTCAGAAGGTACAGAAAGAGGACGGATTGTAGTTTCTTGTATATGTTTTTCATAGCCAAAGGTTGAAACAAGGACATGTGGCACGTCATACAAGTTTGCTCTACTGAACTAGTCTATAATCAGGTCACCGTGGGAGATTGGGAGTAACTCTTCCTTGGAGAATTCGATTTGGATCAAACTGGTGCGACTAGAAAGAGGACATAGAGGGCTACTACAGGTCACAATTTCAGAAGTGGAGGAACTGTAATTACAGAGTTATAGTCATTTCAAGATCAAGCTCCTAAAATCAATAAAAGGTGATATGAGGAAGTTTGATGGAAAGGATTTGGTAATTTGGATAATTCAGATGGAGCAATATTTTGATGTTCATGGTATACCACCATTACAAAGGCTATTTATTGCATCTTCATATTTAGAACCGGATCAATTTTTATGGTATAAATGGCTTTGTTCTCGTAAATAACTTGTTACGTGGTCAATTTTCATGGAGGAAATGATAGCACATTATGAGGATACAAATAGCAACACTTTCTTTAGAGCAACACCATAACAATTGGAAAGAGTAAAAGAGCTTTGCTACATAGTGGAAAGTAAAATTATGGCAACAAGGAAGTCTACCCGTCACAACTATAATAATGGAAGTGTTGTTTCTCCTAGCCTTCCACAACCTACAAGGGTTGCACCACAACAATTGGAAGAGAAAAGAGAAAAAGGGCTTTGTTACAATTGTGATAGCAAATGCACTAAAGGTCGTAACTATGCTAAGACGAAATTATTTTTCATAGATTATGAAGAGGATGAAGAAAAGGATCAAGAAACATCAAAAGAAGAGTATATACACTAGGAACCAACCCCAGAGAAAGAAGAAATGAATCCGACCATATCTTGTAAAGCATTTGCAAGAGTTACCACTCCTCAAACTCTCAAGATAGAAGGACATATCAAGAAGAGAAAGGTTCAAGAAGTGAAATATCACGTCGAGAAAGAGGAAATGAATCCAACCATGTCTTGTAATGCATTGTCTGAAATTACCACTACTCAAATTATCAAGATAGAAGGACATATCAAGAAGAAAAATGTTCAAGAAGTGAAAGATCACATTGAGCATCAAGAAATGAATCTGACCATATCTTGTAAAGCATTAGAAGAAATTACCACTCCTCAAACTCTCAAGATAGAAGGACATATCAAGAAGAAAAGGGTTCAAGCAGTGAAAGATCACATCAAGCATCAACAACAAGTTCTCCAACATTTAAAGGATAACACCACTTTACTACAAAATGAATGAAAGAACAGGTAGACAAAATTGCAGTGAAAAATATTTTGATGTAGGTGATTGGGTATTTTTACTGCTACGTCTTTATGAGAAGGAAGTGTTGGAAATATTACATGCACTTATGAAATGGTGACCTTACCGAATGGGAAGACACTTCAAGGTAAAAATGGATCATGATAGTCTTAAATAATTTTTAGAACAAATATTATCTATAGAAGAACAGGAAAAAAAAATGGGTCACAAATATATTGGGTTATGAGTTTGACATCATCTATAGAAAAGGGAAGCAAAATTTTGTTGTAGATGCACTCTCAAGAAAGGATGAGGATGTGGAAGCATTGTTATGTGCTATTTCTATTATCCAAATAGATTGGCTAAATGAAGCAAGGGATGAATGGAAGAAGGATGAAGAAGTGTGGCCAGTCATTCAAAAGTTACAGAAGATCCCAATTCAAACAATATTTCCAGAAGATGAAGAGGAAGGAAAAATCATATTGGAACCTGGAGCAGTCAAAAAAACAAGAACCTGACAGCTACCAGATTAATCAATTTCAAAGTATCTCCTCAAGTGGAAGAACTTACCTGCTAAATATTCCACATGGGAGGACAAGAATATTCTACAGAAGCATCAAGATCTACTCAAGCATTGAGGACAACACTTTTTGAAGGAGAGGGGAATATTAGGCCCCTATACTACTAGTTTAACCCCTTATTGTTATTAGTACAGCCACCTTATTATATTGTTGTACCCATGTAGTCCCCATATTGTTACTATTGTGCCCCATAGAAGCCCACTATTGTTATTATTGCGCCCTTACATTATTATTGTTATGTCGGCTCTGATTATATTATGACTCCTTAGACTCCTATATATAGAAAGGAGGTCTTGTCATTTGTATCATCAAAGAATCATTCATTTGTGTAATGTAAAGGAGGTTTCCCCTTCAAAGACGCTGAAGACTCAAGCATTGATCTATCTTTTCTATCTTTTTGTGAGTTGGTTTCATAACATTTTCATAGCTGGGATACATTAAGAATATATTTGAAAAGTTTCTCACTATGATATACCACTAGATGCCTCTACTAGGTAAGATTTGCATCGATAGCATAGTAGGAGGCATCTCTCTCAATTTGAAATAGTTGTTGCAGGTCTAGTAATGTAACATTCCCTGGTAACCTCGCAAGAAAATCCATGGAGTTAGAATTTTGTTTCATCATTTACCAATGTGTAACTTTCTAAATTGTTATTCCATAATATTTATTAATTATTATATCAAATATTTATCATCACATAAAGTAATCATTAGTAAAACAATAATGAGTTACACAACCATTAACTGCCATTACTGTAGGATACTAACTTACTTCCTGTTCTAACCATGCATCAATTCCACTATTATTTTAACACAATTAGTAAATCACATACTTGATAATTTAAACATCACATAATGTAAGGAGTGAACATCATAAAAAAAATGGCACAACCAGAAATCATATCATTTTACATTGATATACCCTATAAAATGTGTACGGTGAAAACCCAAAATTGTTTAATTATATTGTTAAATTCTTGTGAGGGTGTTCATGCCTCACTCAATGTCTTATAAGGGAGTCAAACCCTTTACCATTTTCATAAAATATTACATAGAAAAGTCATCTTAAATGCAACATAACTAGCTATAATCCATTACAATCATCATGATATCATTTACCCATGAATCCTCAATCTTTATGTCTTTATGTTATGATTTTTCCATAACTGGATCATCCTACAGTTCATGTTCCTAACTTTTCATGGAACAACAAATCTTTATCTCCCACAATTTTAAGCATGAACTGTTGTTTACACAAGTCACCATATGTTCCTATCATTGTTGTCATTAACACACTTGATATCATGATAAGATAAAAATTAATCAACCAATAATCACTCTTTATTAGTGACACTTCAACATTTATTTGTGTGCATGCATAAAATATAAATAGAATAACATGAAATTCCTTCTTTAACATCATTGCACATGTAGTAGTAGCAAGGTGTCACACTCAAGCGTGATATTTAAAAAAAAACACTAACATAATGTTGCATGCACTTTCATATTATTTCCAAAGAAAAGCTAACATAGTAGATACTATTCTTGTGCATGCCAATGCATAACAATCTTTCAAGAGAACTAGCCCAACAAGAAATTTTCTTTGTTCCTATGATTATGTTTTCTTTTTCAAAGGGATTAACATAATAGATTTTACACTTATGTATGTGAATGAATGTTCTTTTCCAAAAACATGCTTTCCACATGAGAGTTTTTCACAATGGGTGTCGTATATAAAAATTCAAGATTTATTTTAAACATAGTTAACTTAATAGTTATAGTTTCCTGCATGCAACTACTTTTCCTCTGCAACATGAAATTAAATGATAGTTTGTTCTTCTTGCATGTGAAGCATATATTTCCTTGTAAAGGAAACTAACTAAATCCTGCACAGAAAAAAACATTTCCTTTCCTAGGGATCAAATGCATAACATATATTCCTTCATGGATGTAAAGATACATTTTCCACTTATCAAAATGTCTATCCCAATAACTATACATAGTATTATCTTGAAAGAAATCTAATGCCATAACTAATCCCTTTATGTGTGCAAATGCATATTTTCTTTCACAAAATAAGGTTAACACAATCAATACTATGTGATTGCACCTTCATTTTCTCCAAAAATCTAATACCAAAACTATACTTTTCCATGCATGCAAGTGGATATGTTTCTCTAACGAATATTCCAAACGTAATCTTAATGAAATAAATCACACAATTACCAGTTTTCCTTTCCAAGAATGTACATCAATAATGCATACAAGGAAGAAAAAAACTCTTCCCCTCTATTTTTAAGAGTTGTAACAAAACAAATAATTTCTTTCATACACATATATATTTTCCGAGGAATCTAACACACTAATTATTCTTCTTCCAAAAGTTAGCTAACTCACTACCTATTATATATGCAATACAATTATTTTTCTATTATTTCAAAGATTAGACAAATATGCAATGATTCAATAAGAAATAGCAAGAGTAACAAATCTTTCTCAAATAACACAATTAATTGTCTTTTATGCAAAGGTTTTATGTGAAGTATTTTTCAGAAATGTTATTTATCTCTTTTTGCACGACTCGAGCATCTTGTGCATGTAAAATCACATATTCATTTCCAGTAGATCAGATACTTTAGATATTATTGCTATGCACATAAGCACACATTCTCTTAAAGGTTCCAATATGTATCTTAAAAAATATAATGCATATGCATCATGAGAATATCCCTGATAATCTTTTAAATGAAATAAATAATCTTTTAAATGAAATAACTTAATTCCTTTTCAATAAACATCAACATAATAACTATCGTTTTGTGCACGTGAATAACTTATTTGCTTTCAAGAAATATCAAACTTAATATTTTTTTTTTCATGCAATTACGTTATTTCTTTAAAAAATTCTAAGACAATAATTATATTTTCCTTTACGTGGTTTATATTATATATATATATATATATATATATATATATATATATATATAAACAAAATCTATCATAATGGCTTATTTTTTTCATGCAAGATCAATATGAATAACTCGAAAAAAACAACACATTTTTTTTCCAAGAACACTAACACTTTAGCTATTTCTATATGTACATAAACAACTAGAATTTTTGTGGTGACAAATCAAATGACAACAATCTATTTTAATTTGTTTTTCTTGTTTTATCCGTCAACTTTGGGCACCATTTCGAGCATATGGGAATGAATTTTTGAAAACCAAAATAGCCTTATGTTGGGAATGGGTTAACTAAAAATGATTCTCTCTGTTTTTACACAGTGTCATTTTTTGAAAGGTTTGAATGAAAATTTGCAGCCCATTTTTCCAAATTTAAATATTAAATATTTTCATAATTTAGTCATCAAATTTGGGCACATTTTCTAAGAAGTTGAAAATGAAGTTTCCAAATATGAGAAAGGACTTTTTGAAGAACATGCTTATTTATGAAAATTTTTTATTTTTTTACACATCTATCATGGTTCAGGAGATATGAAGGCATATTTTACCCTATTTTTCAATAACCCGCACAAATATTTTACACGATTTGTCTCATTAAATTATCTTTATCTTTTAATAATTCATGCAAATTCCTTCATGCAAAGATTTACTTATTTTCTAAAATGAATTGAGCATAATATATATTAATCTCATTCATATGAAATTTAGTTTCTTAAAGAAATCTAGTATAACAGAGATTTGTCTCACGCATATGCAAATTCTTTTAAGAAATTAATGCACATATAACTTATATTTTAATTCTTGGAATTTTTCATCCTAATGAGAATCCAGATGTAGTATTCCATCTTGAATTGATAATTTATACCACCCTAATATAGAGAATAGTGGAATGGTAAGAGGTCAATAAATATTGCATTGAGTTCCCCACGGGATCGTCCTTCAATCAACAAATGTTGTAGATATAATTACTCAAGAAAACTCTTTCCTCTATCTTAGCCCACTTCTACATGTATTTGACGGTTAGTTCTCATTGTCTATAGGCTGACAACAACTATAATTAAAATATGCAATAGGTTTTCTAAATCCTAAAAGCATTCCATAAATCATTCATATATCAGTCCATTAATCATATTTTTCTAAATTATAAAATCACTCAATAAATCATCCATAAATATATCATGTTCCATAGTTTTAGAAAAAGAATGTCTCATTATCCCTAAAACTCATAAAATATACCAACTTGGAAAATATAATTTATTCAAATTGAAGAATATAAATTATTCTTAATATAAGAATTAAGAATGAATTCTTGTAATTAATAATTAGAAGAATATTTTTCTTCTAGTATGAACATAATAATTAATAATAATAAATTATTCAACAACATTCATTTTACAGGAGTTTTTATAGTAGCTTATGCCACGGATATTATAGGTAATCTGAGCATTGGTGGAGACTATATGGAGTGCTTAACTTGACAAACACCTTCTGTTGGGATTCAAACCAAAATATCTTTCCTTTTAGTGTGCCCTTAGTGACTTGAATCAAAGGAAAAGTTACATGAGAGAACCCCAGCACAAACTTGTGATACAAATATTTTAAGATCTAGAAAGCTAAGGAGCTATATTAGAGTGGTTAGGGATGGCCAATCCTGAATAACTTGTATCATGGTTTTGTCCACATGCACACCTCACTCATCAATGATGTACCCAAGGTATTGAACTTGGGTTATACCAAAAGTTTATTTCTCTAAATTGGCTTACAATTTGTGTTGTCATAGTGTTTGGAGGACTTGTTCAATACGACGTAGTTTCTCTTCCCAACTCTTTATAAAGATCATGATGTTGTCCAAATAAACTACCACAAATGAGTTGGTGAAGTGCCACAAGATGTCATCCATCAGCCTCATGAAGGTTTTGCTGGAATTTGTCAAGTCAAATGGTGTGGCCAACAATTCCAAAATTCCCTCCTTGGATTTGAAAGCAGTCTTCCACACATTGTAGTGTTTGATTGGTAACTGGTGATAACTAGATTTCAGTTCAGTCCTTCTGTAATATTTCCCCCCTTCAGCTATTCTAGAAGTTCGTAAATCCATGAGATTGGATACCTTTTTATGGAAAATGATCTTATTAAATGCACGATAGTCAATACAAATTCTACAAGTTTCATTGTTCTTTTATACCAACACGATCAAGCTCCCAAAGTGTGATGAACATGGCTTGATGTCCCCTTTCTACAACAACTCCCTAATATGCCTCTTGATTTCATTGTTCTCTGAAGCAAAGCATCGATAGATCATCCCATTTGGTAGTGATGTACCGCGGGGTAGATTAATTGAGTACTTAAGAATGTATAGGTACCCTTGTGGGTGAGGTGAAGAAGTCCCTCTAATCCTCCATGAACTCGTCCATCTACTGTTGTCATGTGGAGTAGCCTTGTCTAGAGGCTGTGGATGTGACCATAATCTTCCTCTTTCTCCCAGGGAAAATAATAAGGAAGACAAATTTATTGGTCTAGGAAATGATCTTACTACATTGTTTAGTAAAGATCAAAGAAAAAGAAGTAGGTGACGCTACCTCTAGTATCCTATACAATTTCTAACCCAAAGTAATAATAACAAAATGAGGTCTAGATTCATATGTATCATGATGCTTCCATAGGTATTGATGACCTATTAAAACATCACATATTTTTAGAGGGGAACATCACACGACACCTCAGCTACAAAGGGCTTGATGATATAAGGCAAACGACCAAGTTGGCTGACACAAAGATCTCACCCTTAGCGGAGCCACTCGATGGTGTATGGTTATGGGTGCATAATTATTAGAAGCTTCAATCTGTTAATGACCTCGATTGAGATGAGGTTCTTCTGGATACCACTGTCAATGATGAATAACATCGACAAAACATTTACCCAAATATTCAAGTGGAAGAGGTGCTCCCCATCCTCTGGATCCTGAGGTTCTGCTTTTTAGAGCTTGGTGGTGGCTACCATGCAGTGGGTTCTACATCAATGATATTCTTTCCTTTTTTCAATTCTCATGTCAGGTTCCAACTCAGAATCAACATGCATCCATCTCTGATTCTTTTAGCTCAACCACCACTAATTGCTTTACATGACATTCATTCGTGTTGTGAGTGGGTGCCTTATGGAACTCACACCACTTGTTGGTGTCCATCTCCACCTTCCTCTAGTTCTTATATTGTAACTTCGAGGAATTTTACTAGGTTTTCATAGCCTAACTCTTCCCTTTCCCCTATGGTTTGGGGGCACCTTTTCTCTACTTTGGGTTTGCATATCCAAAGTCTCATTTCTTCTTCTTTAATTTCTGCTCAATCTTGGCAGAATATTGGTATGATGAACCAAGCGAGGAGATGTAAAAGAACTCCATTTCCTCATGAATGTATTTGTGCAAACAACTGTGGTACTTGAGCACTAGATTTTTCTTGGAATCTTTGATTCCCAAATTTCTGTGTATGGTATGGAAAATATTCGTGAGCTCATGCATATCTTGATCCCTTTGTTGTTTCATCATAGTCCATTATATGTACCTGTTGTCATAGCTCCCAACGTGATAATATTGTTCCTTGACAAAATCTTGGAAAGTGTTCCAACAGGGTACAATTAAAAATAGAGCTTGTTCCTTGGCCTTTATCTCACAATATGTTTTCCACAATCCTTGACATGGGAGAAACTTTAAGCAGTGCAAAAGTAAACTTCTTCTTGTTGGAGAAATTATGGACCAGAAAAAAATATTATAGAAAATTTTTCCATTTATCTACAACATTTGCATCTATTTGACCTTTGAATATATGCATATAGAAGTTAACTTGTACCTTGAAGGGGGTAGTTCCTCCAAATTGACTCTTGGATGAAGATCCATTGCGAGTTGGCACCTGCTCAAGGATCTCAGCAAGGTTTTCCATGATTTCACTCCTTTGTCACTCAAGGACTTATTCGAGAAAGAATTTGATAAGATCCCCACCTCCCTCATATTTCTTTACTTCCACCATGGGAGGTCATGAGTGTTTGCAGGATTGTTCTTACAAGGGCTCAACTAGTTCAAGTCCCAACTCCTTATACGCCAACCACGCTGGGGATAGAGAAAG
The DNA here is from genome assembly GCA_000404065.3 of Pinus taeda. Lineage (NCBI taxonomy): Eukaryota > Viridiplantae > Streptophyta > Pinopsida > Pinales > Pinaceae > Pinus > Pinus taeda. The sequence goes on along the minus strand of APFE031730323.1, from coordinate 107,983 downwards.
ACAAGACTATTCTCATAATGCTAATCTAGAATTTTGCAGGAATGAAACTGAATACAAATATAAAGAAAAACATAGATACACACCAAATATAAATCTGTGTTTCATTAATATCGAAGAACTAAAATATGTTTACATACAAAATGGAAATAATTTAGCTTAGGTGATGATAACTTAACTCTAAGAAGAGATGTCATGCCTACATGCCTATGAATTGTGTTACAATGAGGCTCAAGGGAATTTTTATTACTGAACAACAAAGGAAAACCATAAATAACTAAAAACTTAAAACTAGGAGATGGAACACCAAGAGTTTATGAGCCCCATTTGGGTTAGTTGGACAACCAACTTCTTAGGGTCATAACTTGGTCATATGATCTATGTTTGGCATGTACAATAACTTGTTAGAAAGGTTTATCCTAGTACTACAAAAATTATGGGAGGCCCATACCTCAAAAATTATGGAAAACTTGAAAAACATTGTTTATTTCTTCAAAATAGCTTCAGAAGTTCAAGACCTATAAAATCCAAAAAATAGTAAATTGTGCTATAATCAAGGACATTGTTGAAATGAGCTAGAGGTCAAGGTGGAATAGGAGAGCGGCCACAAATATCCACCTGGATCGATACATTGAAGATTGAAACAGAATAAAAATATCATGCAGATTTTTAGTGTAAAAAATCAATCTCATATCCTCCTTCAATGGCAAAAGTGTAAAAAATCAATCTCATATCCTCTATCCTCCTTCAACGGCAATGAATTTGTTAAGGAAAGTGGTGGCATTACCCATCAATTTGCACAAAATGTGCACATGGACCGTGAACATGGATTTAGCTCTCCCTCTTGTGACCTAAAATTCATCCAGGTAGAGTCCTCATTGTTAAGGGTGACACTAATCTGCATCTCCATATTGCTCAGGTAAAACTTGAACGTGTTTTTCCATCAACTTGAACGTCACCTTCATAAGATATTGGCGAAAGTGGTTCATGGTGACCCCCAAGCACTTCCATTCCTCTTTCACCGCATCATAGCTCTTCTCTCTTTCAAACCCATGGCTGAGACATACAGGTGTTAGTATTTAACGAGGCTTACTTGCATGGATGCATTAACCATATTGCTCTGTGTGGCCTTTAGAGACCCTGCACAAGAAGACAACGATGCAACACACACTTGTAGATACAAAGTCATTACACAAAGTTCTGATAAATTCCATAACATGTGTATTGTTGTGCACCACATTGAGGGTCTTCATTGTTTCCACTGAACCCAAACACGCGAGAATTACAAGAACACAATAAATAATGGTTGTTAAAGCCATGGTGATTTGATTATGAGATGGGCTTCTTCTCTGTTATGTTATAAATAGGGAGTTGATGCTGCTATTAGGAATTGTTCAATATTCTACTGCTCTACGTGATTATTTCAACTTTACAACTATGGGGTATATTTATTTTGCCACCTCTGGGATATATTTGTTGTACCAAGAGGTACATTCTACAGCCTAGTATGAGGCTATGTGTAAGTACGTTTGTCCAATAAAATAATAAAATAATTTGAAAAGTTAATGTTAGACTAAACAAAAATGAAAAAAACTACAATAAAATTATCTCATATATGTTGAATTTGAATGGATCATAAATTTACCGTCAACAAAAAAAATTACCACATTAAAATTCCAAATTAGGTGAAATTTCAAACATCTTTACTCTTTACTAAACTAATAACATTTCTTAAATCAAAGAAAAAAATATTAATTCAACAAAAAGAATGAAAAATTTTACTCCAAAAGCTCTTAGTATTTATTTTACTTAAATGTTTGAAAAACCATATCCTATGTGTATATTAAAATATCTAAAAACATAAATATTTCCACCACAAATTTGTAATATTTGAAAATATTAATTTCTAATGCAAGAAATTTGAGGAAATGTTTCCACCTCAATTTATTTGATCCCTCTCTGTAGATAATATATGCGGATTTACATAGATCTTGGATTGTAATATCATTTTTAATTTATTGGTTAGTTAACCTTGCAATCCATAAACAAACTTCTTGAGTTGCATCCAAGAAACAGTGCAAACATAATGTGTTTAATGGGAATGATGGACCAATTAAAGGCTAGATGAAATGGAAGGACAACCAACAGACATTTGATAAATGAGGGTGGAAAATGTTTTGAGTAGCAAATAACTTTGAGACTTTTCCATACTAGTGGAGGAGAATCACGGGACGACATGAGGTTTCTAATTACCACCACAGTAACTCACAGTGTATTGAAACAAACCATCGCCATTGCCTAGACATCTAGGAAACATATGATCTGTAATGTACCTTACAATTGAAATATTGTTACAATTTGGCATCAAGGTTTAGAAATATAGAAAAAATAAGGTTTAATACATGGGCATAACCTAAGTGGGTTAATGCGAAGAAAGAATTGCATTCGACGTGTAATTGTTTCGATGAGGTTATTTAAAGAAAACCTCTATTATTAATATGATGGGAGCCATTTTTCTTCTACTTCTAGAGAGAAAAAGATGAATGGACTAGATGGGGATTGTATTATAATATTTTTATCAATAATTTCTAAAATGAGCTCAATAACAGATTAATACCATATTTCTCAATGGAAGCACAACTTCTCTATTGTGGATTTGAACTGTATTTTTATGTCGTTTCTGATTGTTCATCGCTAGTGTATAAGTCAGAAACCTTAAGAGATGACACAAGTTTGAATAGTAGATGAGGTTATGAGGGAAAAAAAAATAAAAATGGGGGAACTATAGGCTTTTGAGCATTGCAATTGTTGGTGTAGCCATTACAGAACCAAGAGGATTGTAATTGAAAATTGTGAGAGTTTCACAAGAGAAGGTAGTGAAGAAGTTAGTCAAATCATGCATCTAAGGTATGTGTTAATCATTTTCTTGGAAAGCATGCATGAATCTCTATCTGTAGGGTTATATCAATAATTATATTCTTGGAAAAGTGAAAAAACATGCAATGAACCTTGTGTAAGATTATTTTCCTTGGAAATATTTCATATAATTTTGATGAATAAAGGCTAGTTAACATTTGTGGATGCATCCAACAAACTTGTTTTTGTTGCACTGATCAACTTAACGTGCATTCGTCCATGCAGATGGAGTGGAATTTCTTTTAATTGTGTTGTGTTAAATCCTTCGAGCATGCAAGTGAGTAAAATAGAATTGTTTGAAATGGTTTGTAGTACATAATGCATTTATATATAAAATGTAGACAATAGAAACAACTTCGGGCTATATTAATTAGCAATAATGAGAAGAACAAGCCATAGTTTAAATGGTTATTCTCATGCAACTTGTGAGTGGATTATATATGGTGTGGATGTTATACATATATGTAGATATTAAATATGTAACTATAACTTTTCAATGGTATTTCTTAAATATATTTGCATGAGTTATTGAGAAAAATGAAATTTAGTTTTCGATGGTAATTCTTAAAATATTTGCATGAGTTTTGAGAAAAGGAACATATATTACATGTTGAAAATAATAATTATGATATATTTATTTTAAAATACTGCCATGGAAAAGTTATTATATAGTTTGCATGGATTTTATGTGGGTTGAATAAATGGATACAGTAAACTATGTTCGTGACGTTTTGATTGTTCATGCATTCATAAATAAAAGTTAACCTTGAACACATTTTCCATATTTACCTCATACTCTTCAAGTGTGAGTAAAATACAAGCTTTATGCAATTATTTAGGACTTAGATAAGCCTTTATATTGAATGAAAATATGCACAAAAGAATAGTTATATTGCTAGATGACCTGGAAAAGAAATAAGTATTTAAATGCACAAACATATTACACATGAATATCATTTTCATAAAAATATTTGCACATGAAATAGTAAGAGCCAATATTATTTTCTTCAAGTTTGTGTAAATATTTGCACATGAAATAGTAAGAGCCAATATTATTTTCCTCAAGTTTGTGTACAAATTTTGCACATGAAGTTGTAACAAGTACGATTATTTTCTTGGAAATTTTCTTATGGATCATGTCCATATGGAGATAAGAACCCATGTTTATTTTTGGAAAAGATTGTGTGGTTGTAATTTTAGGAGGAATGATGCTTGTGTTAGAAATAACACATGTTTCATGTACAAAAGAATAGAAATTATGTTAGGATTTATTGTATAATGAATACATTCTTTTCATGCAAAAAAAAAAAGAACTATTGTGTTTGATTTCTTGAAAGGAGATATGTCTTTTGCATGCAGGAAAAGTAGAGCTATTGAATTAGTCTTCTTGGAAACAAATGAATTTTATAAGCATTGAAAGAAAAGCTATTCAATTAGTCTTCTTGGAAAGAAATTCATTTTAAATGCATGGAAAGAAAAGCTATTGAATTAGTCTTCTTGGAAAGAAATGCATTTTAGATGCATGGAAGCTAAAACTATTGGGATAGATTTCTTGGTTGGAAATGTAATGCACACGAATAAAAGAAATACCTAATTGAGATTTAGTGGACAAAGGAGAGACTATTATGATAGTTTCCTTTGGAAAAGATTATGTTTGCATGCAACCCTAAGAGCTATTATGTCCATTTTATTTTATTATTTTTGCATACATGGGGATGAATTAATTAATGAATTAGTCCCTTGGAAAATAAAAATACATTCTAAGTGTCGAAAAGAATAGTTAATGTTGTGCAATTTAATAAAATCTATTGTGCTAGAAGCATGTATACTTTTATAGACCAACCAAGATATTAGTTTGTTTTTTAAAAGGAATATTCGTTTACATAGTTTCTTTTAAATAATGTTATTGATATACCAAAACAATATCTTATATGTTAGAATTCCTTTAGAAAATTATAAATTTGAAGATAAGATTATAATGTTAGATTTCTTCTAGAAAGATTATGCATTTTCATACAAGGCTACGTTAAGATTTCTTTTGGAAAATACTCTTTTAGAAAAAGAATAAAAATATATGCATTTGCATGCGTAGGAACAATAACCATTGTGTTAGTTTTTTTTTATGTATTTGCATTCAACAAAAGTAATAGCTGAGGAGCTTCATTCTTTGAGTAAAGTTTATATAATTGTATACACAAGAATAATATCTACTATGTTTGACCTCTTGATAAGAAAAAAATTTATTTCACACATATAACATTTGACTTATTGAAAAGAATGCTTTGTAACAGGAGAAATTATATTTTCACGTGCAAGAAGAAAAAATATTTTCACAAAAGGTAACATGTGTTAACATGATATTGGCTAATCTATTGGGTCATTTTGGATAAAACAGATGTAGATGCATGCAAATAATAGAAGCAATGGTTGTTATTTTGAATAATTTTATATAAATACATGTACAAAGATGAAAGATAAGATGCTAGTATTATTTTAAAGAATATGTATAATTGTAGTGGGTGCCTTTTGAAAATAATGTGAGCTTGTGCAAGGGTAATATTAGTTAATGTGGTATATACTTATCGACATGTGTTGATAGTTATATGTGTATAATTAATGCATATGAATTGTTGTTAAAGGGAGCATGTCACCATATTTTCCTTATATTTCATGTATGCACATGAATAGATGTTGTGAAATCATTAATAAATAAGATTATTGGTTGATTAGTACTTTTATCTCATCATGATATTGGAGTCTCTTGACGAAAACAATTGAAGGAAATAATGGCTAATTATGCAAAGGATAGATTATATTTAGCAGGGTGGCCTATGAATAACTAATGGTCATACAAATTGAGGAGTGCCAGCTACAGGATGGTCCACTAATGGGAACATTCAGGTCACACATAAAGATTTTGTATTTGAGGGTAAATGATATCATGATGATTGTAATATCTTTGAGCTAGACATGTTGTAAATAACAATATTTATTTGCAAGGCTTTTTTGGCAACAATTAAGGTATGGACTCCCTAGAAGCCCTTGAGTGAGGGGTAAACATCCTCATGAGCATTTAATAATAAAATTAAACATTTGTTGCTTTTCACTCTAAGAGATTTTTAGGGTATGTCAGTGTCCAATGATGTGATTTCCTATATTGTCATTCTGATCATGTCGATTCCATGCATAAAATGGCATTTAAATTACCAAGTATGTGATTAACTAAGCTAGTTGAAAGAATCCTAGAAATGATGTAAGGTTACATTAGGACGTTTATGATAATATGCTATAATAGTGGATGCTATATAACTTCTTATTCATTTACCAAATATTAATTTTTGTGATAATAAAGATTCTACCTAATAGCTAGTAAAGGAAAATGGAATAACTAATTCAAAAAGTTACACATGTCTAAATTGTGACAAAATTATCTAATCCTATGAGTTTTCATTCGAGGTTTACCGGGGAATGTTACACAATCCATCATGTACACGATCAATTAATTAAACAAAAAATAGTATTAATCAATTGTAACATGCAAGATGAAATCAATGAGTGAAGCCACCATCATAGAAAGGTTTACCATACTAAGAATATTTTGTTGAGTTCAAATCCTCTTCATCCATTTTTTTAAAAATCTCTTTTAAAATAAAAATATGCAAAGCCATATCCATAAGTTAAAATAGGTACGCTTATTGGAGTAATTATTGAATATTTAATATTAAATGGATATAATGGGGCCTTATTAAAAGAGGTACAATAAGTAATTGGGATGTATTTATTATGAGGGTTCTTTGGTTAGTTATAAATAGGGATGGAGTACTCTTTAATAGATGAATGGAGTTTATTGTGTTTGGAGATTAGCTTATTAAGGGATCGCCCAACCTAAGAGGTAAGTAACAAGAAGAAGGCCCCCTCATAAAATTGTTGATTCCTTCATAGAATGGTCAATTGTAAAGTACTTCTCTATGTTAATGATACTTTATATAATCAAATAAATGAGGCTTTTCTATGGTATTATGAGACTTTTTTTTTGAGAGAATTTTCAAATCTAAGATAGATAATAAGTTGTATCAAAACTCTTTCTTGGGCTAAAAAAATAATCGTTTTACTATTTTTTAAAGCAAGAAAGAAAGTATGACATCCAAATCAATTAATATATTTGTATGAAAGGAATGTGAATAAATCAATTGTATACTTGAATTCTTTTAAGAAAATAAGTTAGATAAAAAAAAGTTATCTCTATTATATTTTGAGAAGGGGAGATAATACTAATTTAAAAGCAAATATGATATTGCTTTTCTATGACATGCATATGGACTATCTAAAAAATGCATTTTAATAGTTTGTTTAAATTATTGATAGATCAATGCCAAAAAAATATGATTCGAGGACTTTCATTTCCCATTTTATATTTTATGATTCCAATCAATAACAAATGCAACTATAGATCTCACAAATTCCTACTATAAAAAATTAATGGAACTTGAGAATGGAAATTTGACAGAACAAGCCATGGGAGGAATGAATTTTGGTGAAAAGCTATCTTTAGGGATCTATATATGGGACACTAAAATATGATAGATATAGAAGATAAATTTTAGGGGACCTATATGATGAGCCCGAGTATTGGATCGGATATTGTGTGACTCCCAGTTCTCTTAAATTAAATTACCAACATAAGGCTCATACAAACTTAGAGGTGATAGCATTATATGCACAAGAAGTTAAGGTCTACTCATGTCACCTTGAGTCATTAGATCATATCAGGGCATACATAGACCACTCCTTTAGCTAATGAAAAAGATAGTTTATATGAAAGGATATCATGGTTGCAAGGGAATGAACATTATTCTATCTGCAAAGATGAAAATACTAGTCACTAAATGTAAAGACTAATTGTAACTTCATAAAAGGGACAAACTGTAGTAGTTGCAGAAGTAAAGTTATGTTATTCTGTTTTCACACTAATCAAATCAGTGTTCCACCTGAAGGAATCATTAATGTAATTGCAACTTACATGAGAAGAAGGAATTCAATCTTAAAAAAAACTATGGAATTACAAAACTAAGCCTAATCTATTTTTTTGTTTTGTGTTTGCAGAGGATGAAGGATAGGTTTGGAGTGGTCCTGGAGTCACCCTAATCATGCAATCAAAATATGGAGGATATTATTCAACTTCCCAATGCAAGAGTTAGGGTCCTAGGGTTAATATGGTTGAATTTATGTAGTGCTACATGACTATTACAGGAAGTGATACAGGAAGCCTTGTTTTACTACACGGCTGCACTATTTTTTTTATATGAATAGGTTTGAGAGCTTTATGATGGAAATGATGGTGTTATAAAGGTGGGGAAGGGTGGATGAACGTGGATGAAGCTTCCTAAAGGATGTGTGAGGAAGTTTTCCGATCCTAACACACCTCAAAGGCCTCTCTTTAACAAATATTCATGCCAATAGTCCCTCATTAACCTTGAAAAGGTGATTTTGGTGGGAGAGCTTGAGAGTAGTATGAGGTGTCTAGGAGGAATATGTGATTTTATAATTAAATGTGGATGAGTGTAGCAACCCCCACAAATCACTGGAAACTATTGCAGATTAGCAATCAAGGAAATACATCAATATTGAAGTGAAATTAATCAAAGTGGAAGGGATTAGTTGAATTTTATTTCTTTAAGATATAATTTTTCCTACAACATGCATCTAAGATAATTTCCAAATCAATGTTGCTAATTTCTAAGTTGCAAAAACCAACCATGAAGGCAAATCTCAATGTAAAACTTAGTAATTTCCATGAGATCATAAACACATTTTTTGGCTTGTTGTTGTATATTCTTCAACCACACTTCCAGCAAGACAGGTGGTGGTCCAACCTACAACTACATTTTTTGCAATATAATTCCTACCTAAGTAAGGAAAGAAACACAATGACTTGGACAAGAATAAGGAAATAGTACATGTGATGGACTAAAGCCTCTATATTAAGCTGAAACACAAGGATTTCAATCGTACAAAATTAACTCAGATGTATACCAGCAATAATATTTCCATTAGCAACAAATAAGAGTCACATTCGTCATATCAAATATGAAAATAAAAGTGTGAAGCTGTTGGATTTTAATAGCTATCTCTTTCTCCAACAAAAGTTACAATCCTAACGTGTCTTTAGGATTTTTTAATCATAAAAGAAGTATTTGAGGGGAAACTCCGTTAAGAGGAGGACTCCTTCCCTACAAAATCTCAAAATTGGTCAATCCAGTTCCCTTGGATCTTCACATGCACTTGAGTTCCTTGGCTGCTAGTGAACTTCGAGTTGTTGGTGATGAATCTTAGGAATGAAGTTGAGGTGGAGAATTAATGTAGTGGAAAAGCCTCATATATTCCCTCTATATGCCTCTAACATTCCCGTGCATAGTAAATATATCCAAAATTGTTTTCTCCCCTACAAATTAGCCAAATTAGGACATGAATATGACAAGCAAACTTTAGTCTTCCTAGTAAGAACATTATGGCTACAAAATGTAAATTTATGTGAGAGAAGGAGAGTTTAAGAGTTGGACGATAGCACAATGGGCCTCAAAATATACCTATTAATGGTGCCCATCATCACCCCCCAGCTGAAGGTGTTTCTTTGTTATGAAACCAACTCACAAAAAGATAGAAAAGAGAGTTCAAGGCATTAGAATTCATCCTCTTCGAGGGGGCAACCTCCTTTACATTACACAAATGAACAATTCTTGGATGATTCAAATGACAAAACCTCCTTTCTATATATAGGAGTCTATCGAGTCACAATATAACCTAGCCAACCTAACAATAATAATATAAAGCCACAAAAATAACAATAGAGGGATTCTATGGGGCACAGTAATAAAATGGTGACAATAAGGGCTCAACAATATTAGTAAGGGATACAACTACAATAGTAATGGGGTAATCACTAGTATTATAGGGACCCAATATGCCCCTCTCCTTCAAAAGAGTGTTGTCCTCAACGCTTGAGTAGTTATGGATGCTTCTGTATAAAATTCTCATCCTCCCATGTGGAACCTTCAGCTAATAAGTTCTTCCACTCGATGAGATACTCCAAAATTGATTGATTTCATAGCTATCGAGTTCTTGTTTCTGTGACTGCTTCCAGTTCCAATATAACTTTTCCTTCCTCATCAAGTTCTGGCAATATTGTTTGAACTGGGAGCTTGTCACCTATAACCTTCTTTACATGAAACATGGAAAACTGGGTGCACTCAAGACGCTACATGAAGCTCCAATTTGTATGCCATAGTACAAATCTTTTTGCAACACCTTGTACGGACCATAATACTTTGGTGATAATTTATTATCCTTCTTAACTTGCTTGAGGGACATTTGTTTATATGGTGTAGCCATAGGAATACCCAATCACCTACAACAAAACTTATTTCACTGCGATGTTGATTTCCCTGTTGTTTCATTCTATTCTGTGCCAACAAGAATTTATCCTTTAAGAGTTGGAGGATTTTTTGTTGATGTTCGATGTGATGTTCCACTACCTGAACCTTAGAATTTTCTCTTAAATATGAGGTGATGGATGGTGGTTGATATCCATAAGTTTCCATAAACGGGGTCATTTTTGTGGTTGTATGGAAGTGTTATACCATCGTTCAGCCAGAGGCAACCATTTCACCCATTGTGTCTATTTATCAGATACAAAACAATGAAGATATCCTTCCAAACATTTGTTTACTATCTCAGTTTTCCCATCAGATTGAGGATGATAAGATGAGCTATGAGCTAACTGAGTACCAAGACAAGAAAATAATTCTGTCCAAAAATTTCCAGTGAAAATGGGATCTCTGTCACTTACAATAATCATTTGGTTTCCATGTAGCTTTTGAATTGTTTCCATAAATGCAGTAGAAACTATACTAGCTTTAAATGGATGTGATAATGAACAAATAGTGTCCATACTTGGTAAGTCTGACAACTACCACCATGATGACACTCTTTCCCTCAGACTTGGGTAAACCTGTGATAAAATCATTGATAACTCCTCCAAACGTTGGATTGGAATGGATAAAGGTTTTAATAGATCTGGGGTCTTAATTGTTTCAACTTTATTTTGTTGGCAAACCAAGCATTCCACCACAAACATTTGAATATCTGATTTAAGGCCAGCCCAAAAAAATCCTTCTTAACGCTGTGGTAAGTTTTTAAAAATCCTGAGTGCCCTCCTAAGGGAGAAGTGTGCAATTCCATAAGAATTTTTGTTTGAGCTGCAAATTCTTACAGAGGTATAAGCGATCTTTGTACCATAACGAATCATTTTGCCAGCTAAATGTATCAGATGTACTGGAATCTTGTTGTAACTTTCAAATAAGTGCCCATACTTCTTCATCATTCTTTCGTTCCTCCCTTGCTTGTTTTATCCAATCTAGTTGGATAATAGAAATGGTGCACAACAATGATTCCACATCCTCATCCTTTCTTGAGAGTGCATCCACCACCACATTTTGCTTCACTTTTTTCTAGATGATTTCAAAGTCATAACCCAACATCTTTGTGACCCACTTTTGTTGCTCTTCAGAGGATAGTCTTTGTTCTAAAAAGTATTTAAGGCTATCATGATTTATTTTTACCTTGAAGTGTCTTCCCATTGGGTAGGGTCGCCATTTCTTAAGTGCATGTAGTATTGCCAACATTTCCTTCTCATAAATAGCATTGTGTAAAAAATTTCCCTTGATTGGATGACTTTCAAAAGCAATGGGTCTTTCATCTTGCATTAAAATAGCACCAATTCCATTTCTTGAAGCATCACATTCCACAACAAAGGTTTTGTGAAGTTTGGTGTAGCTAAGATCGGTGCTTGGCACATTGCCTTTTTAAGATGTTCAAAGGCCTTTGTTGCTTCTAGAATCCATGAAAATGCATCTTTCTTCAATAATGTTGTTAGAGGTGCTACTATTTTCCCATAATTCTTAACAAAATTGTGATAATACCCTGTCAACTTGAGAAATCCTCACAGATGCTTTATGGATGTGGGGATTTTCCATTCCTTAATGGCTTTAATTTTGCTAGGGTCTACCTTAACTCTTCATGAGATACAATATGACCCAGATATTCCACCTCTTGTACTCCAAAGAAACATTTGGATCTTTTTGCATATAATTGTTTCTCCTCCAATAGTTGTAGCACCCTATCAACATGTTCAAAATGATCCTTCCAAGACTTGTTGTAGATTAGTATATCATCAAAAAATACTAACACAAATTTTCTAAGGAATGGTTTGAAAATTGAATTCATAAAACCTTGAAATGTTGAAGGTGCATTGTTAAGGCCAAAAGGCATGACCAAAAATTCGTAATGACCCTCATGAGTTCTAAATGTTGTTTTCAGAATGCCTTCAGTCTTCATTCTGATTTGATGATATCCTGAATGAAGATCCAACTTGGTGAAGTAAATTGACCATGCAATTCATCCAGTAATTCATCAATGACAGGAATGGGAAACTTATCTTTTATAGTGAGCTTGTTGAGCTCCCTATAATCCGGACACATGTGCCATGAACAATCCTTCTTGTGCACCAATACTACTAGAGTAGAGAAAGAACTTTGGCTCGGTTGAATTATACCAGCCTCTAGCATTTCTGCAACCATACGTTCAATTTCACTCTTTTGGACATAGGAATATCTGTACGGCCTGATGTTTGGAGGAACACTTCCTGGAATCAGATGAATAGTATGATCATGATCACGCACAGGTGGGAGACCTTTAGGAGCCTCAAATACCTTGGAATGATTATCCTGGACTTTTTGGAGATCTAGAGAAATAGATGATTCCGATGTGGAAACATCTAGCGAACATAATTGTGCAATTACACCTCCTTGTTCCTTTTTTAGAAGCTTTGTCATACCATTAGAGCTGATTATCTTTCCTGGTTTCCCTGCAATACCCCTTAATTCAACTTCCTTTCCTTCTGTAGAAAATTTGATGAAACGTTCTTGAAAATTAAAAGCTATTGTACCCAGGGATTGTAGCCATTGGACTCCTAGTACAACATCAACACCTCCCATTGGAATGGAAAGCATTCGGCTAGTTAATACATATTCTCCCATGGATAACTTGATATTATGGTACTTTCTGGAGCAATTTATTGTTCCTCCATTTGCAATCATCACTTGACATTCTGGTGCTGGATATAGGAAGCAATTCAATTTTTTTTGCTACCTTACAAAGAATAAAATTATGGGTGTTTCCTGAATCAATCAACACTATTACCTTTTTCTTCCTGATTTTTCCTTCTATCTTGATGGTTTGAGGAGTTGTAATCCCAGCCAATGCATTAAAAGATATGGTCGGATTCATTTCTTCTTTATCTAGGCTTTGTTCTTGGAGTATATCCTCTTCTTTTGACCTTTCTTGCTCCTTTTCTTCTTCCTCTTCACAATTTATCTAGAATAATTTCTTCTCAGCACACTTATGACCTTTAGTGTATTTTCTATCACAACTGTAACAAAGCCCTTTTGCTCTTTTTTCTTCCAATTTTTGTGGTGTCAACCTTATAGCTTGTGGAAGACTAGGGGCAACAACACTTTTGTCTTTATAGTTGTGAGTGGTATGCTTCCTGGTTACCATAATTTTGCTATCCATTTTTCTTGCTAACCTGAATGCCTTCTCTAATGAATCAGGTTCCCAAAGGTGAACATCATGTTGGATATTTTCCTTTAAAGACCCTATGAACACATCAATCCTATGCTCCTCTGGAATATTTTTTACCCTTATGTTCAATTTTTGGAACTCCTCAATGTGCTCCATTATTGAACCCTTTTGTTTGAGACTTTATCAATTGGCTAAAAAAAGTGTTGCTTTTTGTATCCTCATAATGTGCTGTCAATTCTTCCGTAAAAATTGTCCAAGTGATAATTTATTTACGAGAGCAAAGCCATTGATACCATACAAACTGAATTGGTTCCAAATATAAAGTTGCAATACGTACCTTTTGTGTGTTTTGCACATTATTGAGATCGAAAAATTGCTCCATCTGTAATATCCATGTTGCGGGATCCTTGCCATCAAACTTCCTCATATCGATTTTTGGAATATGGTGGGTCTTCAATCCAACATTAGAGTCTATGAAATCATGATTAACATTTATTTTGTTCTCATCATGAGTTTCCTTTACTACCCTTTCACCATTAGTGACCATTTCTTGTAGCAACATATTCAAATTTATCTTCAATTCTTCCATCTTATCGTCCATGCCATTCATCTTAGCTTCCATCTTAGCATCCATGCCATCCGTCGTAGCTTCCAAGTCATTCATCTTAGCTTCTATGCATTTCTTTAAACCATCCATCTTAGCTTCTACGTCTTTCTTTAAACCATCCATCTTAGCTTCTACGTCTTTCTCTAAACCATCCATCTTATTTTCTGTTACCTTTTGTGCGAGTGAAATTTGTTGCACTTGGTTTCGTAATATTGATATATCATGTTGCATTTCTTCCTCTTCTTCATGAGTCATGCTAGAGCTTTCAGGTTACTTAGTAGGTGTTTCCATTTTCTTTCTTTGGGGTATCAATTACCGATAATAATGCTTCACTATGCCCTTTGAATTCCTTCAAACTAATTTTTCAAACCAAGCTTATGCAAAAAGATAAAAAGTGCACACCCTTTTTTCACTTGTAGGAGCTCGATATTGAATCTAATGTACCTCTGTAATTTTGGATCTTCTAGTTTTGAAATCATGACCTGCAATAGCCCTCTGTGTCCTCTTTCAATTGCCACCAGTTTGATCAAAATTGGATTCTCCAAGGAAGAGTTATGCCAAATCTCCCACGGTGGCCTGATTATAGACTAGTTCAGTAGAGCAAACTTGTACGATGTGCCATGTGTCACTATGTCGACCTTAGTACCTGAAATTGATACACAGAAAGCTAGAGGCTGTCCTCTTTTTGAAACTTCTTACGAGATTTCAATCTGATGCTAAAAAAAAAGGTTATGACTATTTTCCCCAGGTCACTTGTTTGGAATGTAATTCGGGAGTCTGCAAAAATGCCAACTTCCTCAGATCATATCTCCGCAAATATAGCGAGAAAAGTGTTGAGCCTAAAAACTGCACTCATTTACCCATCCTCGTAACAACGTTTTCCTACTCATTTCCTTCTTTTTTCATCATTTCCTTCATCAACTTGTTCAATTCATTGCATTATAGGACTTTTTAACATGATTTGCTAATTATGCTAATGATTGACTGTTGGTTTAGATTTTTGGTTCAAGTGCTGCAATTCCGCAGCTAATACAGGATTTTCGCAGCCGGTCTCTGATTCCGCAGCCGATCCCAGATCCCGCAGCCATTTTCTTGTTTGATATGATCTAGGTGTCCTCCAGAGAAAAGAGCCACATGGGCAAGTTTGTATGACCGTGTACATGGTGCGTGTGCTATCAGCTCAGCCAAACTGGCCGTCTACACCCCTGGTCAACGTGGAGGTAGCTCTGGTCAAACGGCAAGGTTGCAAACGGTGGCACGGCTCTGCGTGTTCAGTTGGAGCACGTAAGTCACAACTGGCCTCTTCTTTAGCCACAAAGACTGCAGGGGACAAGAATCCAACAGCGGATTTATTAAACCATGATAACCGTTTCCTAGATCCGTGCACGGTGCTGCTGAACGTGTCTTTTTCCTAGCTGTTAGTTAGCTTAGTTTACGCACAGAACAGTTGATGTTCTTGCTATAAATAAAGCGTTTCTATACGCTGATTAGTTAGCTTTTGAAGTTAATCTTTTGCTGCTGTAAACTTTGTTTAAAGACTCTCTTATAAAGCGTTTACGCTCTCCACTGTGTTTTATTATGAGTTGATTTAATTCAAAGAAGACAGTTCCGTTTCTATCCGCGTAGCTGATCTTTTAATTGGTTGAAGTGGATGGAGGGCCCCTGTCTGCTACAACCATTGTACAGTAGCCTTTGAATTTACTTTCCTGCATTTATTTTTCTTTAATTGATCATGTATATTAATGTACAGTTTTGAATTATGCTACTTTACATTTCTGTACTTTTCATGACTGATCAGTGTGTTTTTACAGCTTTGATTAGGATCCTGGGACAATGTGCTTTTACTTCTTTTTAACACTAGTGGCATCTGAAGTTGTCTTATCTAAACTGCTGACTTTTGCTCTGATTTTTATAAGTTTCCTTGCTTCATTAGTTCCTTACTTAGTTTACTTTATCAAGTTTTGTCAAGTTGCTAATCTCTTAATGGTTCTGTTTATCATAATTCACTAATTTTTATGGGACCAAAACATCATCTAATTGCAGCTTGGTTTATTTAGTTTTAGACTCATATTGCTAATTCACTCCTAACTCTTTTCACATGATCAATTTAGCTAAAGGCAGAATGTTAAGAGACAATTAAGTAGTGTGATTTGTCACTTAATTTTTGCATTGCTTTAGATTCAATAGAAAAGTTAGAGTAGTGTTCTTGCTTTCAGATTAGTTAATATAGATGTCATTTTCATTCTTATCAGCAGTAAAGGTATTGGACTAGTGCCATTGGTCTTTCTGTTTGATGCTTTACTTTCATTCAAAGCTTTAATTCCATTTCAAGTTATTGTTCAAGTTTTCTCTTTTAATCTAAGAAGCATTTTAGAAATCACCACATACACACACATTCACTCACTTGTTTATAACTTCATCACATCACATTAGGAAGATAAGCTAGACATAAACTAAAAACGACAAAAGAACTAGGAAAGGCTACTTAAGTATATATTGTACACTTCACTTCATCAGCTTACGAGCCCCGGGTTGACAATTTATGATAGCAATTTAGACAACACTAAATTGACCAAACATGAATCATGTAAAAATAATTTTTATTAAGTCAAATAAGTCATTTGTTACCTCCACACCAAGTTGCCACTTACCTGATGAACTTGACCTACATTAGGGCAATTCAACCCACGGAAAAGGGTATATATGGAAGTGTAGCTCGATTCATTTGGAGCATCACTCACACAAGTTCGATATCCAAGAGAAGGAAGTAGAAGAATACAAAATTGCATAATAAATATAAGGAGATTTGTCGTAGAAGGAAATCGAATTTTTTGGATTGTTTCTCTCTCACACATGTGAATTGACTTGGCTATTTGCTGGAAGGTCGAAGTGTTGCATAAAGATCGAATTTCTGCAGCTGTATCTAGGTCGAAATATTGTTGTTGATTCTAGGTCAAAGTGTTGCTACTACTACATCAAAGTTGATACTAGGTTGAAGTTTTTGCGGCTGCTACTGGGTTGAAGTTTTTGATGCTGCTACTGGGTTGAAGATCTGCTGCTACATCTAGGTCAAAGTTGTTACTGGAAGGTTATCATCTGCAAAAGAAGGGAAGGGATAACTTGGTGGTTGGAGGAAGTCTGTGTCTAGGTCAATGACTCTTGGATCATCTTGTGAAATTGTTGAAGGAAGAGTTGTTGACTAGATTTTACCCTAGATAGGAGATTTTCCATGACAGTCTGCCTACATGTGATGTCTTTGATCTTCATGTTATGATTTTGGTAATTTCTTGATGAACTAAGATAAAAAAAAGAACACAAGAAAGTTAATAAGAACATAAAAATATCACAAGTAATTATCAACAGATAGAAAATCTTTCTAACTTTTGATTTTCCTACATGGAATCAGAGCTAAGGTGAAGGAGGAGGAAAAAGGCAACCTAAAGATCTATTGAAATTAGCTTTAATAAGTTTGAATAATGGTCATCAAGGAAAATGATCATATAAGGAGTCGAACCTACTATCTTCAAGAACCATGTCTAACTCATTACAGGTTGAAAACAAATTAGAGAGAGCATCTAATTATAGGGCATGGAAAAAGAGGATAGATCTCATCCTCAAGAAGAATGAAGTCTTGGATATAGTCAAAGGAAAAGTAAAGAAGTCTACAAATGAATCAAGTGATGCATAAAAGGAAAAGTACAAAGAAAAAAAGATATTGGCCATGACCCTAATGGTGTCTAACACCCTCCTCCCACATCTACCCTAGTAACCAACCAACCGGTGTAAACATGTGACGAGAAGTTACTAAGATATGATTTGACTCCCTATGTGTCAGTTAAGGAAGTGGAATCGATGAAAGCACACCATACATACCTTCCACATCAGCAATAGAACTCCCAGGAGCCATCCCAACCATTCAGGTAACCAACCCACGGGTCCCACCATGTTTTTAGACTATTAAACCCATGGAAACTCCCTTTATATGGGAAAGCATGCATCCAAGAGGCTCTAAACTCTCCCACAACATGGGTATGCATGCGTATGGGGAATTTTCTCCTCAAATCTATTCTTACGACTCTAGAATTTGTGCCACTTTTTCAGGCCTAGAGACCAGGTCACTGCCCATAACTCAATGACACTTTCAAAACTGAAAGATAACAACTGAATAATGATGCAAAGACAATTACTTGAACAAGGACTTGATTGGACCCTTACTAGCCATGACAAGAATTTTGTCAAACATGTCACAATTATGTAATCTACATGTTTAAACAACATATCTGAGCAGGGTCTCATACTCCTCTGATAATCGCTAAGAAACATTGATTCCTCAACACATCAGTTGCAATTTTTCATTCATGTACAAGTAGAAAACATGATGAGATCGATGCATAGCCACTATCATAATACATCTTCATAACCAACATAATAGCAAAAGAAATACCAACAACAAGCATATAATCCACATATAAACCAGTATAATACTCATGAAATAGCAAGGATAAATAACCTCATATTAATGATGCAAAGTCCAACCCGATTTGAGACTCCCACGAACCACCCGACCGTAGACATGGTTGATATAAATCTCTCTTCAACCAGTCACCCTCGTGCCATATTCCAAGCATGAATGCGGGATATCATAAAAACATAAATCAAAACCATCCAAGTCTTCCAGAAGCCAAACCACCTCAATCCATCAAACAATTATTCCACCTCACGGTCATACATCACAAACCATCACTAGATTGGTCTCTACCCAAGGCTTCCAAGGCTCCAGGACATTTTCTCCAACCAAGGCTTCCATGACTAGTAACCCAACCCACAGTTGTCACCGGGCTTCCAGAGCATTTTTCCAACCAGGGATTCCAAGACTAATAACTCAACCCACCTAGGGCTTCCAGAGCATTTTTCCAACCAAGGCTTCTAGGATTAGTAACTCAACCGAAGTTGTTACAGGGCTTCAGAGCGTTTGTCCAACCAGGGCTTCCAGGAACTAGTAACTCAACCCAAGCTAAAGGAAACATGAGAAGAAACCATAAAAAAACAAAAAACAAAAAAAACAAAACAAAAAAACAAAAACAAAAAAAAAAAAACAAAAAAACAAAAACAAAAAACAAAAAATGTACCCACAACACCATGCATATCTAGGAAATGGAAAGGCTATGAAAATACTCTGTCAATCCATACAATCCTCCATGCCAATGAAAAATCATGAGCAATAAACCACATGCATATGCCATGCATGACCAAAATTATTGAGGACAACATACATGCAAATCGATACCTGCAAGAAAAACCTATTGCAGCTATTGATCTCAATGTCCTCTTGCGCTTTCCTACTCTTCCTTTTTATCTTGCTCCAAAACTCCAAGTATGCCACACTCTCCAAGAGTGCTCCAAGAAAACTCTAAGTGTGCCAAGAGTATGAGAGACAGAGAATAGAGAGAGAGCTCCAAAATTGAACTCGGAAAAGTATGTGAACTAATCCTAAAAAGCCTTTTTATTAATGAGGCCTCTATTTTCTTCATTGATCTGATAATCACCCTATGAGTGACCTCAACTGAAGATTTGTTAAACAAAAGGTATTACAGACTCATGTGCTGGTGTGTGCTCTATGTTATTGAAACAATGGATCGATCAGATTGCCAATACACAAACATTTTAAATGAAAAAACAGCAGAGAAATACAGTAAGTAGTGCTAGACACAAACAGTTTTTAATAAGGGGTTCACCTTATTCTCCAGGGCTACGTCTCTGATCCAACTTTAGTGGTGGCCTGGTTTTATTGTGTCTTATAGCAAATAATTTACAATGCAGGGACTCAATATGAGTTCTCCTGACATCAGATTTTGCTTGGCAGGGTGGTTCTTGGATTCCCCAAGCCACTCAGAGTTCACAGACTCTTTTTCTACCTACCATCTCTGTGACCTTTGGTCTACAGTGGAAAGAGCCAACTATGGTACTCAATCCAGACATATCCCTCTATGGGAAGGCTCGAATCTTCAAGCTCTCTGGTGTTTGATGCTGCCTGTGGTCAGCTCGGCCCTCTGTCTCCTCTGCTTGGCTTTACTGCTCTCTGTGTTCAGTCCTCCTCTCAGGGTTCATTGTTCACTGTTTCTCCGGTCGCTCGAATTCTTCTTCTAATTCTCCCTCTCTTCCTTTCAACTGTCTCTCTGTTCATGGCTTTAACCAGTCGATCCTATGCCTGTTCGGTTCCTCTCCCGCCTGCGTCGATTCTCCTACTATAGTTGTGCTTGGAGTTCCCTATTCAGCGTCAGCATGAATGCTCAGGGAGTGCCACGTGTCTCCATCTAACTGGTGTCAACATGCTTCGTCGGCTCATTCCTCAGGTTACGTCGCGAATATTCTCTTCCTCCACCGTGGCAGTCAACGGATTCCAAATCCCTTTTAAATCGCAGCTTATTTCCCTGTCGATTCCGCTTCTTTCCATCGGGCGCAATCTCAGCTGTCCGATCTGGGCTCCTCCAGATCCAACGTTGTATACACGTCGAGCGCGGTCAACTTGCTCGACCATTAACGCGTGATCATGGCGGTTTTTCTCTCACCTATGCTTCCACGCGTCGATCGTTGATTGTGATCACTCCGCTTTCTCCAAAACCGCTTACCGTTCAGGGCGTCCCGATCAAACCGTTGGTTTCCAGGCTGTGGGTCCCACCTTCGTCCATTGGCACTTTTTACCTTTTTCCGCCCGCGGTCCTCTAGCTCCCAATGTGACCGAGTGCTTAAGGCTCCCCATTTCGACCCTGTTCGCCTAGCGAAAGTGCTAATCGCGCATCAAAATCGCCTCCTTTTCCTGATCCGGGGCTCCCAGGGGCTATCTTGGCCTCCTGTGCAGTCTCCATGGGCCTCGGTCAACACGTTTTGACCGAAGTCCTCGTAGTTTCACGTCGGCTGCCATGGCCACTGGTTCAGGGGGTTTTAGATGTTGTTTTGGATTTCATTAAGGATTTGTTTCGTCCTGATGCAGTCAAGGTGCTTTGTCAATCGTTTATGGATCCCATTCAAATCACGACCTCCCTACTGAAAAAGCTTTTGGACCACCAAAAGTTGGTTTTCTTCAAGCATCGACTAAGTGAGGAAACTGTTGCCTCACTTGTCCAATTTCAATGCACTTCGCACTGCACGACTTCGAACCTTTAAGCCCAATCCTGAGGTACTCCACCTGTCCACTGCATGTCGTCCTCACCTTCCTGTCCAGCACTGTGTCTTCCTACAACTCATTAAGATATTCAGGTAGCAGGTCATCAACAGAAGGTAATTGACTCTGCTCTTCAGGGTCCTCAATCATTGAAGGCTCAATCAACCTCAAGCAGTCTGCATTCACGACTGAGTAGATGTGCATGTAAGCTGGTAGATCAAGGTGGAAGGCATTTTCACCAATTTTCTCAAGTATCCTAAAGGGTCCATACCTAATAGGTTTTAGCTTTTTACCTTCACCTTGCATCCTGTCCTTGCTGATATACAGCCAAACTTGGTCTCCAACTTGAAAACTATGCTCCATCTGATGCTTATCATTCCTAGCCTTGTACTTGGACTGGCTCTTTTCCAGCTGCTCCTCTACTGCCTGGTGGATCTCCTGGATCTGTTCAATGAACCTAGTTGCCTTGTCCACATCATTGTGTCCATCAACCATGGCATCTTTACCAAAGACAAAATCCAAAGGGGACCTTGGTATGAAACCAAAACAGGTCCCAAAAGGAGATATATGTGTAGAAAAGTGTTTGGCTCTATTGTAAGCATGTTGCACATAACACAAGTGTTCATCCCACAGCTTAGGGTGTTTGCTGCAATATCCTCTCAGTTACTAGATCACTGTCCTGTTAACTACTTCTGTCTGGC
Source organism: Pinus taeda (assembly GCA_000404065.3). Lineage (NCBI taxonomy): Eukaryota > Viridiplantae > Streptophyta > Pinopsida > Pinales > Pinaceae > Pinus > Pinus taeda. Next base: position 85,962 of record APFE031730323.1, on the reverse strand, counting down.
CATCTGTTTGTGGATGAAAAGTTGTGCTTTTCTTCAACTTGGTGTCCATTAGTTCCCATAGACTGGACTAAAACTTTCCCACAAATCGGGGGTCTCGATTAGATATAATAGAAGTGGGTAATCCAAAATGAACCCATACATGTTCAAAGAATAATTTTGCAATTTGTTTAGCTGTAATCTGTTTACTACAGGGTATCAAAATACACATTTTGCTGAACCTATCCACAACAACATACAAATAATCATGACCTTTCCTATATTTAGGCAGTCCTCCAATGAAATCCATGGAAATGCTTTCCCAAGGGTGAGAAGGAACTGGAAAGGGAGTGTACAAGCCTAGTTTTCTATTGTTGGGCTTGCTTTTAGCACACATGGCACACCCTTTACATACACTAGAAACTATCTCACTCATTTTCGGCCAATAACAAAACAGTTGCAGCTGTGCAACTGTCTTACTTACCCCAAAGTGACCTAATATCAAGGAAGTGTGTGCTTCCCTAATTATCTTTGCTCTCTCAGTTTGTGGAATGCAGAGTTTCCCACAATGATATAAGAGTCGGTCCTTCACATGATAGTCCAATTCTTGTACTCTTTTGCCTTGACTCAAAGTTGCATATACATCTTTAAATTCCATATCCTGAGCATACTATTCTATGTAGCTTTCATGCAACACAGAATTATGCTTAAGTATGGTAGATGCATTTATAATGCGTCTAGATAACATGTCTGCAACCTTGTTATGTATGCCCTTTTTATATCTGGTGTCTAAATGAAACTGTTGTAGAAACCCCATCCATCTGTAATGTCTTGATTGCTGCAATTTAGTTTGGGAGTGTAAGTATTGAAGTGGTTGATGATCAGTATGTATTATTGTTTCTTTGCCCATTAAGTAATGTTTCCACTTTTTCACACTCTGGACTAATGCATACAATTCTTTGTCATGGGTAGGATAGTTAACTACTGCAGGATTAAAAGTCTCAGAATGATAACATATGGGTTTACCGTGCTGTGTCAACACTACTCCCATGGCATAGTCACTGGCATCAGTTTGAATCTCAAATGGTCTTTATAGATCTGGCAGTGCTAGTACAGGTGTTGTACTAATCCTTTCTTTCAAGGTGTCAAAGGCTTTCTGCTGTTTGCCTCCCCATTGAAACACCTTGTTCAATCCTGTCAAAGAATGTAAGGAAGTTGCAATTGAGGAAAAGTTTGAAATAAACTTCCTCCAATACTGTGCTTCTCCTAAGAAGCTTCTCACTTCTGTAGCAGACTTGGGTTTAGGCCAGTTCATGATGATTGCCACTTTAGAGGGATCTATTTTCAATTCACCTCCCCCTACTATATGACCCAAATAATTTAGAGAGGTTTTGCCAAATTCACATTTAGAGAGTTTAACATAAAGTTTTTCTCTTCTCAAAACATCTAATGTCTGCTTAACATGCTTTAAATGTTCTTCCCACGTTTTACTAAAAATCAGAATGTCATCCAACACAATAACAAAATCATCAAGAAAATGTCTGAGTAAATCATTCATTAATATCATGAAAGTAGCAGGAGCATTAGTTAGGCCAAAAGGCATAACCATCCATTCATACAATCCCTACTTTGTTTTGAAAGCAGTCTTCCAATCATCTTGCTCTGCAACTCTGACTTGATGGTATCCACTGTGCAAATCCAGCGTGGTGAAATAAACAACTTCCTTCAATTGATCTAAAAGATCATCTATGCGAGGAAGGGGATAAATATTTTTGATTGTTATCTTATTCAGTGCTCAGTAATCAATGCACATTCTCCACGAGCCATTTTTCTTTCTCACCAAAATGATTGGTGACCCACATGGTGATGTGCTAGGCCTGATGAACCCTTTCTTGAGCAACTCCTACACCTGCTTCTTGATTTCAGCATTCTCTAAAGCAGACAACCTGTACATACCAATGTTAGGCAAAGGAACATCTTGTTGCAAAATAATATCATGTACTATTCCCTTTTTGGGTGGCAGACCTTTAGGTTCTTGAAACAAGACATCATACTCTAAAACAATCTTTTCTATATCAGCTTGTTGATCAGCATTACAGCCCTCAAATACATTGGTTTTATCAGGTGCCTTTTCCTTTACAACCATCAGTAAGAACTGTTTGCATGAATTTATCATTCTTTTCATCTGTCCTGAATTTATGAGAGTATAGTTATTCTTGAGCTTATGAGATCTTAAAAAGTATTCGATTCCTTCTTTGACAAGTAGATACTTGTTCTCAGCTCTATAGAAAATAGCTTTTCTATCATACAAGGACTTCTTAAAACAATTCCACATATATCCAAAGGAAGTACATCTAACTCAACCTCATCTACAAATGCTGACCCAAAAGAAAACTTGAGTTTGCATTGTCTAGTCACTTGTAGTTGTGCTTTGTCATTCAACCATCCTAATGGGTATGGTTTCTTATGAGGTGTAGTTGTTAATCCCAATTTCTGTATAATTGCCTCAGAAATTAGATTTACTTGTGAGCCACTATCAAAAAAAAGTATCAATCTTTTGATTTTTTGGAAACAACTCAAATATGGAAAAGCTCATGTCTTTTTCTCTCATGTTCTTCATCAATAACAGATTGAGCAAAATTACTAGTAGATGCTTCAGAATTCTTACCTTTTATACCTGTGGCTGCAATGATTGTTTAATCTCCTGAGTCTGACCCCAAATCTTTCTGAATAGCTGCAGCAGTCTTCTTCTTCTTGCCCTCGAACTTCTTAGGTCTCAGCTCTGGATGCAGAATCCAACAATGCTCATCATCATGCCCCTCCCTTTTACAGTGAGTGCATGAAGCTTTGCCTTTTTGTGCAGTGTCAGCCTCCTTGCTTTCCATTTCTGCTTTCTTTTCTCCTTGCACTTGCTTACAGTGGGTTGGGATGGTCCTCCAACTTCTAGATTCCCATTGTTTCCTCTAGCTTCTAGATGAGTAGTATGTACAGATACCTCATCTATACTAGTGGGATTAAACATGAGGATGGTATGCCTCATGTAGCTGTGTAGACCACCAATGTACTTCAAAAGAGTTTCTGGTGAGTCTAATGAGATGCCCAACATCAATGCTCTCTTTCTAAATTCTTGAGTATACCCTTGCACACTTTGCCCTTTCAACTGACGAAGAGTTTGCCAACTCATCATGGCTTGTTGCAGGTAAGACAATGGATAGAACTGCATTTTGATTGCAGAAACAAATTCACTCCAGACAGAGATGGTCTTACCATGCTTCCTCACATCAGCTTGGGTTTTGCCTTCCCACCAAACAGAAGTAATGCCTCCTAGGCGTAGGTTTGCCAGCTGAATCTTACTCTTGTCTGAGTCTATGTACTGTACTCTGCAATACACATCAATTTGTCTAATCCAATTGTCCAACTTTTCAGCATTTAGCTCTCCATCATATATAGGCAAGTCAGATTTGACATCCAGTTTAATCAAAGGATGCTTTCTTATTATGCACAGGGCTACTAGGAGGTGTAGGAAAGCTTCCTTCTTTTCCCTTTCCCTTTGAGTGGTCATGAGAATGAAATTCATCTTCTTTTTCTTGTTTGGAGCCTGATGAATCTTCATCCTTGTGCTTTCTAAATTCCCTATACATTTCTTCTACCATAGACTTTATAGCTAGGAAACTTTCTATGAATTGAGGGTCTGGCCCTACAGAACCTTCTTCTGACATTGTCTTCCGAAAATAGACTCTCCCAATTTCAAGATTAGTTTCCACCAACTCTCCTTCTCCTAATTTGAGCTTTGATCTAGTGATCATTCACAGCTAAACCAACACAAGCTTGTCTAACCTTACAGCCTAGAGCTCTGATACCACTTGATCTGATAATCACCCTATGAGTGACCTCAGCTGAAGATTTGTTAAACAAAAGGTATTACAGACTCATGTGTTGGTGTGTTCTCTGTGTTATTAAAACAACGGATCGATCAGATTGCCAATACACAGACATTTTAAATGGAAAGACAGCAGAGAAATACAGTAAGCAGTACTAGACACAAACAGTTTTTAATAAGGAGTTCACCCTATTCTCCAGGGCTACGTCTCCGGTCCAACTTCAGTGGTGGCCTGGTTTTATTGTGTCTTACATAAAAGAATTTACAATGTAGGGACTCAATATGAGTTCTCCTAACATCAGATTTTGCTTGGCAGGGTGGTTCTTAGATTCCCCAAGCCACTCAGAGTTCACAGACTCTTTTTCTACCTACCAGCTCTGTGACCTTTGGTATACAATGGAAAGAGCCAACTATGGTACTCAATCCAGACATATCCTTCTATGGGAAGGCTCGAATCTTCAAGCTCTCTGGTGCTCAATGCTACCTGTGGTCAGCTCGGCCCTCTCTCTCCTCTGCTTGGCGATACTGCTCTCTGTGTTCAATTCTCCTCTCAAGGTTCGTTGTTCACTGTCTCTCTAGTCACTCGGATTCTTCTTCTAATTCTCCCTCTCTTCCTTTTGACTGTCTCTTTGTTCATGGCTTTAACCAGTCGATCCTATGCCTGTTCGGTTCCTCTCCCGCCTGCATCGATTCTCTTCCTGCAGCTGTGCTTGGAGTTCCCTATTCAGCATCAGCATGAACGCTCAGGGAGTGCCACGTGTCTCTATCTAACTGGTGTCAACATGCTTCGTCGGCTCATTCCTCCGGTTACGTCGCGAATACGCTCTTCCTCCACCGTGGCAGTCAACGGATTCCAAATCCCTTTTAAATCGCAGCTTATTTCCCTATCGATCCTGCTTCTTTCCATCAGGCACAATCTTAGTCGTCTGATCTGGGCTCCTCTAGATCCAACTTCGTACGCACGTCGAGCGCGGTCAACTTGCTTGACAGTTAACGCGCAATCACGGCGGTTTTCTCTCACCTCCGTTGCCATGCGTCGATCGTTGACTGTGATCGCTCCGCTGTTCAAGGGCGTCCTGATCAAACCGTTGGTTTCCAGGCCGTGGGTCCCACCATCGTCCATTGGCGATTTTTACCTTTTTCCGCCCGCGGTCCTCTGGCTCCCAATGTGACCGAGTGCTTAAGGATCCCCATTTCGGCCCTGTTCGCCTACCGATGCGCGATTAGCACTTAAGCGCTAATCGGCGCTAATCGTCCATCAAAATCGCCTCCTTTTCCCGATCTGGGGCTCCCAGGGGCTATTTTAGCCTCCTGCGCAGCCTCCATGGGCCTCGATCAACGCGCTTTGACCGAGGTCCTCGTCGTTTCGCGTCGGCTGCCATGGCCACTGGTTCAAGGGGTTTTTGATGTTGTTTTGGATTTCATTAAGGATTTGTTTCGTCCCGATACAGTCAAGGTGCTTTGTCAATCATTTTTGGATCCAATTCAGATCATTCATTCCATTATTTTCCTTCATTTTCCTCCTCACATGCAACTTGTGACCTTTCACCTCCCTTTTCTCCTAATTTCCATTATTTTCGTAAATAAATGTGCCAAAATTCCATTTTTCATTTTCAAAGCCTTTGTCATTGCCTTTGCTAATTTCCTTCGACATTAATTAATCACCATTGATCCCCATCACTATGCTTTTGCCCAACATTCAACTTGGAAAAAGTGTCCCATCAACCGCGGTTATTATTTTTCCTTTATTAACTTTTATTACATGAAATTTTCACCAGGGCTATTACAAACCCCCCCCCCCCCCTTAGGGGAACACCGTCCTCTATGTTCAACAACACCTACAACCAACAAGGCTGTTGTAAACAAAACATACTTACCATGGAGCTTTATAACTTAGATCGTTGCAGTATTTATAATGATCATTCCGTTGAGAAGCAAACCAACATGCCAACATAACAAGTATAACATTATAATGACATGAAACCCATGCCGCTTATTGGAGTTTTATAACATAGCTCATGGAGGTATTTACATCCATACACATATGTACATATACCTATAGCAAAATATCTTCTCAACCAATGAATAAGAAAGGATACCTAGCCCGCATCTAATCCGCCATCTCCCATGTAGCTTCATCAAGCCCAAAGTGCTTCCATTGCACTTTAGCCGACTTGATTGCTCGATTCCGAAGCATGAGAATCTTTCTTTGCAAAATGCACTGCGGTTCTGGAGCATGAGAATCTTTCTTTCCAAAATGTAGTGTGGTTCTAGAGCATGAGTATCTTTCTTTGCAAAATCCACTATGGTTCCGACTGGAATTCTCCTTCTGGCTCCACCTGCAATACAGACCATTCAATCACATGATCAACATATTTAACATACTTCTCAAGTAATTACACATGTAAAACATCATGGAATTTCATTGTCGAAGGCAGTGCAATTCAATAGGATATTGGCCCAATCCTCTTAATAATCCTAAAAGGTCCACAAAAAAGGGGTGCCAGCTTGGTACATGATCCAATCCGCAAAGAGATCTTCTTCAATTTGACGTGAAAGTACTCCTAGAACTCCTTGAACAACCTATTTTGATCTAGATAGCTCTTCTGCCTATCATGTGTTGCTTTCAAACTCTTCTTGATTACCTGCATTTCCCGCTCCATGTCAGCCAACATGTCCGGTCCAATCAACACCATGTTAACTGGATCACTCCAACCGATGGGAGTATTACAACTCCGCCCATACAATGCCTCAAATAGACACATCCTCAGTGACTCCTAGTACCCATTGTTGTAAGTGAACTCAACCAGTGGAAGATATTCTTCCCACTCTCGTTGTTGTTGCATCACATACATCCTCAAGATATCCTCCAATAGCCTATTGACCCTCTTTGCCTGTCCTTCTGTATTTGGATGATAATTTGTGTTGAAGTCCAACTTTGTACCTAATCCTGCAAATAAGTCCTTCCAAAATTTGGAAGTGAACTTCACATCCCTGTCTCACACAATTTTCGTCGGAACTCCATGCAATCTGATCACGTCCCTGGTGAATACCTGTGCTACATCACTCACTAAGAATATAGACTTCACTGGAATGAAGTGTGCTACCTTTGTCAACCTGTCTAGCACTACCATGATGGAATCATGTTGTCTCATTGTCTTTGGAAAACCTGTGATAAATTCTATGGAAATGACCTCCCATTTCCACTCTGGAATTAGAATCGGCTGTAGTAGTTCACCTGGATGCTTACACTCTGCCTTCACCTCCTGATAATCCAAGCACCTAGCCACAAACTCTACTACGCATCTCTTGACATTCAACCAATAATAGAATTTCTTCACTGTTGTTGTGTCTTCTGATAACTCGGGTGACTTGAATATGGTTTCACATGAATCTCCCTCAAAATCAACTTATTGAGCTCAATGCTATCTGTCACATATATCTTGTCTCTAAAGCTAACCATTCCATCTGTCGTAAGATGATAGTCCACATTCTATGAACCTGCATTTGTACTTGTACCACTACATGTACTTGTACCACCACTTGTCATGTACCTGTACCACCACATGTACCTGTACTTGTACCAATACCTGAACTCTCCTGCAACCTGTGCATAATCTCCATATACCTGACATCCTGTTGACCTACCTGCAACATCCTATACTGTAAATTTATCCCATAGGAGCTCATAACTGCCATGTGATTTACCTGTATCTGCCTACTAAGAGCATCTGTCACCCTGTTATCTCTACCCTTGATATACATGATCTCAAATTCAAACTGACTGATCATGGCCAACCACCAAGCCTGCCTGCCATTCAGATTTAGTTGGTCAAATGGATAATGCAACCTGTTTTGATCACTCATCAATACAACCCTCCTACCAAGAAGATAGTGCCTCCACATATTCAATGCATGTATGATTGTTGTCAAATCAAGATCATGTGTCAGGTAATTCTTCTCATGCCCATTCAGTTTCCATGACTCATAGCATACCACCTATCCATCTTGCATAAGGACTCCACCAAGTCCTCTCTTGAAAGCATCTGTACATCCTACAAACTCTTTTTATGAATCTGCAGTCTTTAACACTGGTACATGTGTCAACAAATGCTTGAGTTGCTCAAAACTAGTCGCATGCTCCTATGTCCATTCAAACTTCTTACCTTTCCTCTACAATGATGCGATAGGATAAGTAATATGTGAAAAGTTCCTAATGAACCTCCTATAATACCCTGCTAACCCCATGAAAGATATCACCTCATCCACATTCCTGGGAACTGCCCACTCCATGACAGCTCTTACCTTTCCTGGGTCCACTGTTATGCCATCCTTTGAAACCACATGTCCCAAGTAATGTACCTCGGTCTGAAAGAGACTACACTTGCTGAGCTTAGCATACAACTGATGCTTTCTCAACAATCTTAGCACTACTGCTAAATGCTCAACATGATCTTCTTCATTTTTTGAATATATCAATATATCATCATTGAACACAATAACAAACTTGTCCAAATACAGATGCAACACACTATTCATCAAGCACATAAAGGTAGTTGGATCATTAGTTAAACCAAATGGAACTACAACAAACTCATAATGCCCGTACCTAGTCCAGAAAGTTGTCTTGTAGATGTCATCTTCTTTAATGTGTATTTTATGATATCTGGATCACAGATCAATCTTCGAGAACACTACTACTCCCTTCAACTGATCGTACAACTCATCAATCCTCAGTAACAGATACTTTTTCTTGATGATCACTTTCTTCAACTGCATGTAATCAATGCATAGCTTGATAATGCCATCCTTCTTCTTCACAAATAATATTGTTGCGCCCCATGGTGATACACTTGACCTAGTGTATCCCTTGTCCAACATTTCCTTCATCCGCAACTTCAACTCTACCAACTCTAGGGTGCTCATCCTATAAGGTGCCTTTGATGCTGGAGTTGCCTCTGGCACCAGCTCAATAGAAAAGTCTACTTCCCGGTGAGGTGGAAACTCTGAAATATCTATAGGAAATACATCTTTCAACTATTGTAGAACTAATAACCTGCTCAAAACAATTGCATTCTCAACTTCCTTACCTTTTCCACTAGAAATGTGCACAACAAATAACACACATCCTTTCCTGTGACTACGCTTGGCCTACATAGTTATCATCATTCTAACTAATGTTGTGTTCTTCTTACCCCGCAAAATTCTTTGTTACCCATTGTCATCTAAGCACTCAGTGGCTTTGTCATAACAATCCACCTTGTTTCTATGAAGGTACAACCAATGCATGCCCAACAACATAATGTATGATCCCAATGGTAATACATTCAAATGTGTTGAGGTAGGCATACCATTCAAATTAAATGTACAATCTCTTACCCAATGATGAAATAGCTTCTTTGTACATGTAGCCAACTTTACTAACAAAGATTTTTCATGAACTTCTTTACTCAAGCCACACTTATCCACCAAGTCAGGATTAATATAACTATAATTAGATCCAGGATCAATCAAAATAGAAACAACTTGATCACAAATCTTACCGTCCATCTCGATAATAGACACCTGGTGATCTGTCTGCCTATTCTCCTGCGCTGCATAGATCCTATGAATACTTTACCCAACATCTCCTACTATTTGCGCCTCCTAAGCACTATAGAACTACGGTCTATCACCTTGATGTTGTGTACAATCTCTCTTGCGATGATATTTGTTAGAAGTGCAACACTCTACAGGCTTTCATCCTGCATCCCTATTCTACTCCTCGGATCGAAGTCTTTGTCCTCTGTCAGATGCATTGAAATTCTTATATGGAATTGCATTCTCTTTATTACCTGTACCATAACGTCTTTCTCTCTTCTTGTCCCATTTTCCTTTGTTCTTTGCATTACCTTTCCAGTCTGGCTTAGTCTCAGATCTGCGCTTTGATTGTTCATAGCAATGCTTTATCTTTCAGATCAACTCCTCCAATGATCTAGGCTCATCGAACTCAATCCTATCTTTGAATGCAATCAGTAATCCACTAATGAATCTATGAATTGTGGCCTTCTTCTCCTTGAGGTAAGGCACATACCTCAAGAGCTCCAAGAATCTACTTGTTTAATCCTCATCTGTCATCGATCCCATATTTAGCTCATAGAATTTTTTTTCCCTATCATCAAATTATCTCTCTGATTGGTACTTCTTCTTGAATAGTCCCTCAAATTCACTCCAAGTCAACTCCTTCTCATAAATATCTATGTCGTTCTTTACATATTCCCACCAGATATCTACTTTACCTTTGAGACTGAATGTAGTTATTATGGCTTTCATGTTCTCTGAGTAATCATGTAGCCTGAATAACTTCCTCATACCAAGAAACCATGCCTTTGCATCCTGTGATTTATTCATCTCTCCATCAAATGTGGGTGGTTTTTCTTTCTTAAAATTATTCGACAAATATCCATTGTCACTCTTCTTGTAAGGATGATAACGATGCCGGTCACAATGCCTATCAGAACCAGAACTAGAATAGTACCCATGTCCATCACCTCTCCTATCTGGAGTATCCTAGAACCTACCATCTCTAATCATGTCATCTCTATCTGACTTGTACTCACCATGAGACCTGCTTCTATATGCCCCATTAGTTCTATCCTCCTGGTCATCGTTGATCTGAAGTGGTCCCTGTCGCTGTAATTCTGACAAAGTCTTAAGTATCATTGCATTTACATCTGCTTGTTTCACCTGTGCTTGTATGATTCTGTCATTGTATGCCTTACAACTCCTTATTTATGACTTTAAGCTTCTTAGTGGGTCTGTGAAATCAGAAGAGTTTGTAACACCACGTTTCTCATCTGATCCATAGGAAGAGTATCAAGAACTGTAGTCTACCATCTTGCTATTCATCTTTGATATTCTTCTTGAAAGGTATAACATGTCAGCCAAACCAAATAACAATAAACCAACATGCCTTATCATAATTCAGGGAGGATACCTCATCTGCAAGATCAACCAATTAGCATAATACATGTATAACCTAATCATGAAAACATATAGAAATTTAACACATAAGAATATAACCATCATTCTAGCCAGTTTCCAGTCATCAATGCATGACCATATCAAATACACATACCATGACCTCATGCATGACAACAACCACCACATCACTTTACACTTGACCATATGTGAATATTAAAGTGCATAAGCAATTCATAATAAACCATACACTCATGACGATGCACTCCACAACAACACCATCAACTTCCCATGGCGACCTCACTGCAACCATAACCCATACCATACAAATGAAACAAGCACACGGTCTTACAAGACAGGAAACACATATGCAACCGACATGAATGCATGACCAACACACAACCCATCCAGACTGAGGGGTGAACCATGGTTTGATACCACTCTGTAACACCCTCCTCCTACATCTACCCAAGTAACTGACCAACTGGGGTAACCATGTAACAAGAAGTTACTAAGATATGATTTGACTCCCTATGTGTCAGTTACGGTGAATTGACGGAAACACACCATACAGACCTTCCACATCAGCAACATAAATCCTAGGAGCCATCCCAACCATTCAGGTAACCATCCCTTGGTTCCCACTGAGTTTTTAGACCATTAAACCCCTGAAATCTCCCTTGATATGGGCAACCATACGTCCAGGAGGCTCCAGACACTCCCACAACATGGGTATACATGTGTTCGAGGACTTTTCTCCTCAAACCTGTGTCTGCGACTACATGATTTATTCCATCTTTTCAGGCCCAGATCCTAGGTCACTGCCCAAAACTCAATGACACTTCCGAAACTAAAAGAGAACAACATAATAATGATGCAAATGCAATTACTTAAACAAGGACTTGATTGGACCCCTACTAGCCATGATAAACATTTCATCAAACACGTCACAATTATGTAATCTATAGGTTTAAACAATAAATTTGAGCTTATGGGTCTCATACTCATTTGAGAATCGCTAAGAAGCATTGATGCCTCAACACATTAGCTGCAGTTCCATCCATTAGGCCATATTTACATTTTTCATTCATTTACAAGTAAAAAGCGTGATGATATCCATACATAGCCATTGTCAAAATACATGTTCATAACTAGCATAATAGCAACATAAATACCAAGGAAACAACAACCATGTAATCCACACATAAGCCAGTATAATACTCATGAAGTAGAAAGGATAAATAAACTCGTATTAATGATGCAAAGGCCAACATGGTTTGGGACTTCCACGAACCACCTGACCATATACATGGCTGAGCCAAAACTCTCTTCAGCCAGTCACCCCTATGCCATATTCCAAGCATGAATGTGGGATCTCATAAAACAAATCAATCAAAACGATTCAAGGCTTCCAGAGGCCAAACCACCTCAACCCATCAAACAGTGATTCCACCTCACGCTCATACATCACAAACCATCATCAGATTGGTCTCTACCCAAGCCTTCCAGGGCTCTAGAGAATTTGTTCCAAACAAGGCTTCCAGGACTAGTAACTCAACCCACAGTTGTCGTCGGGCTTCTAGAGTGTTTGTCCAACTAGGGTTCTATGACTAATAACCCAACCCACCTAGGGTTTCCAAAGTGTTTTTCCAACCAACGCTTCCAAGACTAGTAACTCAACCCAAGTTGTTACAAAGCTTCTAGAGCGTTTGTCCAACTAGGACTTCCAGGAACTAGTAACTCAACCCAAGCTAAAGGAAACATGAGAACCAACCAGAAAAACAAAGAAATGAACCCACAACACCATGTATATCCAAGAAATGGCAAGGCTAGGCAAATCCACTGTCAATCTAGGCAATCCTCCATGCTAATGACAAATCATGACCAATAACCCACATGCATATGCCATGCATGCCCAAAATTAGTGAGGAAAACATACATGCAACTTAGTACTTGCAAGCAAAACCCGTTGTAGTTGTTGATCCCAATTTCCTCTTGTGCTTTCCTACTCTTCCTTTGACTTCTTGCTCCAAAACTCCAAGTATTCCACACTCTCCAAAAGTACTCCAAGAAAACTCTAAGTGTGCCAAGAGTGTGAGAAAGAGAGAGAATAGAGAGAGAGCTCCAAAACCGAACCAAAAAAATTCTGTGAACTGATCCTCAAAAGGATTTTTATTAATGAGTCCTCTATTTTCTTCATTTTCCATTATTTTCCTCCCCACATGCAACCTGCAATCTTTCACCTCCCTTTTCTCCTAATTTCCATTATTTTCATAAATAAATGTGCCAAAATGCCATTTTGTCTTTCCAAAGCCTTTTCCAATTTCCTTAGCCATTAATTAATCACGAGTGATCCCCATCACTATGCTTTTTCCCAACATTTAGATTGGAATAAGTTTCCCATCAACCATGGTTATTATTTTGTGTTTATTAACTTTTATTTACTGGAATTTTCACCAAGGCTATCACATGGTGGATGGAATAAAGGATAATGTCATCCCATATCTATCCAACATAGATTCTGCTCAAGAGATGTATGAGGCCTTATTCAAATTGTTCACAACCAAGAATCTTGGCCAAATTGAAAGTCTTAAGAATGAATTTAGGACAATGAATATGATAGAAGATGACATTGTGGCATCCTTCTTAGTAAGAATAGCTAGGCTCAAAGATGAAATCCAGGCAATATATGAGGTAGTACCTAAAAAGGAGCTTATGATCACTCCACTTCTAGGATTACCAAAATCTTGGAGTGCCTTTTCATCAGGTATCAATAGTTGGAAGGAGACTCCTACATTCGAACAATTATGGAATGCATGTAGCCAAGAAAAAGTCTAAATTTCATTAGTGAGCAACAAAGAGAATGAAGTGGAGAAAATTTCAAATGCATGTTCAACAAATCACAAGGATAAAGGAACCTTCAAGAAGTATAAAGTACCAAGAAGGAGTGTAGACCTATCCAAGATAGAATACTACAATTGTCACAAGATGGGTCACTATAGAAATGATTGTCCTCGCAATCCAAGGAATAAAAAGAGAAACAAGGATCAAACAAATTTTGCCAAAGAAGGATCTCCAAATAAGAATGAGTTTGAGGAATCAGAAACAAGGGACTTACACTACTAAGTCCTCTACTCTAAATATTTGAATTATTTTCCTTTATGCTTTGATTTCTAGTACTTGTAGGTTTAACATGCTTTGGAAAAATATTTTTGAATTATTTTGATAAAGTTACAGGTATCCCTCAATATTGGATTAAGAGGGAGATCTCACCATTTTCCAAAGATAAGTATCTTATTCCATGTATTATCCTTTTTATATTTTATTTCTCTTATCTAGATGTGTTTGTATTAGATGCTAATAATATTTATTTTCATATTTTTCTTGTTTAGGAAAGGCAGTTAAATGCTCAAGGAGAATACCTCACAAGACAAAGCATGATAGAAGTTTTATTAGAATTGATGTCCTATAAGGTTTGTCTAGAAAAACAATTCAAAGGTATGTCATATACCATAAGCTTTATTCTCTTCGTGATAAAGGTATATTCATTCATTCTAATAAATCTTCTCTACATTACTAACAAGTGTTATGTCTTGGACCTTTGAATCTTAAAGATCATTGTTTGGTTGATTAATCATTAGATTAAATCTACCCTCATTAAAAACATCATGTTTTTGGAACCCTAATAGGTTCTATGTAAAACCCTAAACTAAGGGTATGCTAATACTAATGTGAAAAACCGTAGTCTACTTAGGGTTACTGATGAAATCTAGAAAAATACTATTCTTTTAATGTTTGGGGTTTTGATGATAATGTCATATTTAGTATTGTTATGGAAACCCTAGTCCTTTAGGGTTGGATGGTAATAGATTCCTAGACCTCGAGGCATTGGTAAATTAGGGTTTATGAACAAAACCATTATAATATCTAGAGTAAGCTCCTAAGAATAAAACCCTAGGTGTATACTTGTTCATCTAATCAAAACCCTAGCCTAATCAAGATTGTTACATGTCAGACTTTAAATGTATTGATATTTGTGTCTTGAGTTTATCTAATATATGTTTCTTGTGCATGATTATAAAATCCTAGATATGTATATGTGCTAACCTAATTGTTAATTTTAATAAGTTATAGGGTTTGTAACTAAGCCCTAGTCGAAGTTTGACATTCTAGGATATGATGTGATGATAAAATCTAGGGTTTACAAAAAGGTTGGTTATATTGTTGAAACCTTAGATTGTGTTTTGATTCGTTTTGATTGTTGAAGCTTAGTATATGGAATCCATGGTTCACATTAAATCCTAGTATAAGTCTAACATATGAATTCTAAAGTTGTTGGACGCATTGTGGAACTATACTTGTTTGAATTTCTTCTAAGGTTTGCAATATAGTAGAGTCTATCATATCTCTAAAAGAAATATTGAGGCCCTAGATATAGTGAGACCGATATCTTGATTAAGTTACTGATGTGATCTAGGGTTTGTAACAAAACTCGAACAAAAAGTTGAAGTTTAAAAGTATGTGTCTCTCGTTGATTATGAACCTAACTAAGTTTAGGTTTTTTTACATTCATGACTCTATATATATATTTGGTTGTACTTTCTATTTGAGTTGTACAGGTACATAATCTTCAAGATGTTGAAGATATCTGTAAGTAAAGTTGATGTGATTGATAAACATGATGAAGGAAGTTATATGAATGATGATGATCAAGATGACTTTGATAAAAATGGATGAAGCCATGAAAATTTCTCCTATGCTATGGAAAAGAAGTTGATCTCCCTATGTTAAGAGGGAGCCTGGATAGAAGAAATCTCCAAAGTTGAGAGGGAGGGCATAGTATAGTCATGATGGATACCTTAAAGAAGAAATTGGAGAATGCATATTGAGATACTACTGAAAGAAGGAAAGATCTGATTGTAGAATATGTTGTTGCATTTAAAGTAGGAAATGAAGTTGTAAGGTTGAGGAAACTTCTGTTAACATTCGTTTCAAAAGCCTCTAAGTCATACTGTGATAAATTGTGAAGCAACATCAAGATGTCTAAAGACTCTGAAGGTTTGTGTTTACTTATGTGTATCTGAAAGGTTGTTACTGATTAGGGTTCTGATTGTTCAGGTAAATCTCTAGAAGTTTTGGAAGCATGATTGATCTTACCGATCTGTTTGATCGAGAAAGATTTGTTATGTTGACGCATTGTGTATACCTAGGAGGACATCTAGCCGACCTATGTGTTGATGTCTAGTTCCTATAGTAGGGAGCATGGCGTTGTTCGTAAACTCTAACCTTGCATTACGAACCTAGTTCCCTGGGTTGATGGTTATTAAGTAAGCATGATGGTACCTATAGAGGATGAAATCTTTTGTCCATATTTGTCCCACTTGGATAGATTTCCCTAGTCATGAATCTAGTCCGTGGCACTGTGTGTGTTGAATCTCTTCATGGTTCATGTATTTTGAGATCTTCCATGTACTTGTATATGTATGTATGAATACCTCCCCAGCTAAGAGAGGGAGTATTGTAAAATGTGACTAGGATCGGTCTTCATAAATTGTATCTGAGTCATAATGAAATGTATTTATCGAAAGAAAGAACGAAAAATTATTATTATTATTATTACGACTTATTAAAGCATGGGTTTCATGCTTGGGTCATCATGTTATAGGTCAAAGTCCCCATTGAGGACTTCTAGGTTTTGTCTTGAGTCATTAAAGTCATTGTTCATTTTGTGAGACCCTTCTTGGGCTATTGAACGATGTAAAAAGAATTTTTATTGAGTCAAACAAGTCATTTGTCACCTCCACACCAAGTCACCCCTTACCTGATGAAGTCGGCCTACATTAGGAAAATTCAACCCATAAAAAAAGGTATATAAAGAAGTGAAGTTCGATTCATTTGGAGCATCGCTCACACAAGTTCGATATCCAAGAGAAGGAAGCAAAAGAATACGAAATTGCAAAAGAAATAGAAGGATATTTGTTGGGGAAGGAAATCAAAGTTTTTGGTTTGTTTCTCTCTCACACGTGTGAATTCACTAGGCTATTTGTTGGAAGGTCAAAGTGTTGCATCAAGGTCAAGTTTCTACTATTGCATCTAGGTCGAAATACTGGTGTTGCTTCTGGGTCGAAGTGTTGCTACTACTGGGACGAAGTTTCTGTTGTTGCTACTGGGTCGAAGTTTCTACTGCTGCTTCTGGGTCGAAGATTTTGTTCCTGCTACTAGGTCAAAGATTTGTCGCTACATCTAGGTTGAAGTCGTTGTTGTAAGGTTATCATCTACAGAAGAAAGGATAGGCTGACTTGGTGGTTGGAGGAAGTATGTGTCTAGGTCAAGGAGTCTTAGATCATCTCGTGAAACTATTGAAGGAAGAGTTGTTGACTAGGTTTTCCCCTAGATAGGGGTTTTTCCCTAGTCGTCTGCCTACATCTGGTGTCTTTGATCTTCATGTTACGATTTTGGTAATTTCTTGATGAACTAAGATAAAAGAAGAACACAGGAAAATTAATAGGAACATAAGAATATCACAAGTAATTTTCAACATATAGAAAATCTTTCTGCCTTTCTGATTTTCCAATAGTCCAAGACTTTAAATTTTAATGAAGAAGTTCATTGATAAACTAAGGCTCGATACCCCCTCTTCCTCCATATGCTTACCCACATGGACGAATAGAACGAAGGCAGAAGGAAATGTTTTATTAACTCAAGGTGATGACATGGAGACACAAAGGCATGATGTGGCACCAATGATAGGATGACACATGGCATGAAAATTTGGCATCTTTGGGTACCTAAGTGAGCCGAAAATGAATGATACATGGCATGAAAATTTGGCATCATCAGGTACCTAAGTGAGTTGAAAATGAGTGACACGTGGTATGAAAATTTGGCATATTCGGGCACCGAAGTGAGCCAAAAATGAGTGACACATGGCACCACTCAATGAGTGACATGTGGCACCCTTTCACAGGTCGGAGACAAATGGGAGACACATCATCTCGGAAGAAACAATTCTTGAAATTTTTTACTAAGAGGCTCCAGTGGAAATTTGTGAGACATGATGGCACTAAGGTGGCATCTTAATAGTTTTTTATTGGTCTATGAGGACACGTCATCTCGAAGAAAACTCAGTCCTTAGAAGAAATGACCTCAGAAAATACTTAAGGGTGCACTAGCGAAATGCTCTGAGAAGATGGAAGCTGAGAAACAACAAAATTGACAATAGTTGATGGTAAAACTTCCATTCTGAGAATGATGTGGCAAACAGATGATCTCGAAAGTTAAGTGATTGGTCCATGCTGACAGGTCATCTTGGTAGTTATTTGATTGATTGCAGCGGAAGTGTGGTGGACCTGCAAGAACATGTTCTCGGAAGAAACATTCTCAATGATAATCCAAAGCGTGCCACAAAGTTTTTTGTGAGAAAGTATTCGCTGAGAAATAAAGGTTGGAAGCTATAGTTTGGGACCTGGACAAGGTTCTATGCAGACGTAAAACCACAGGCGTGCAAGTTTTATGAATGGTGGATAACTCCCTGGGGCTTAGAAAAATGGGCCCAACCGGTGATTGTATGTGTGGTTTTTGTATTAAGTGCTCATGCACCAAAACATTTCTATAATCTTGATTTTTAGCACCTCGGGCCTATATTATGAAGGTTTAACATGAACAGGTTGGAAACATGTGGAATTTGGCATTATATGCCATTTTGGTGAAAATCCACCTAATCGACAACACTAAAATTGATATAAAACAGGTATGAACGAGTTGGCAGCTTAGATGGTGGAATGGACAGTTTGAAGGTAGTTTTAGCATAATTTCTCATTTCGATGGTAAGCCAAATTTAGAAAAGCTCTATTACACCTATAAAAATTCCATAATTGCATAATTGAGTAGTTTAACTCAAGTTTTCTTGCAAATACAAGGAAGAAGGTTTAGAATACTTAAAGAACAAATTTAGAAGACATGTTTGAAGGAGGACAAAGGCAAAAATAAATATGTATGCATGATATTGAGTTGAACTTAACTACAAGTTCAATAACTCAAATTATCAACTCAAATTTTTTTATAAGCATAATCAAATTGACAAGATGTGTTCATTGTGTTAGTTGTGTTGGTGAATGATGGTGGATTGATCAGAAATGAGATATTGTTGAAGGTTATTGTGGTGATAGATTGAAGTGAGAATTTTATTTGTTTATGTAAGGAAGTGGCTTTCATGTGTTGAGTTTGAAAATGGGATGAAATATGAATAATTGAGGTCAGGCAAGTGGTAGCTTGCAGATCAGGGGTTGTAGCTCCTTCCAGTAGTGGTTGGTAAACAATTATGGGTCGGAGCTCCTTTCAGTGGTAGTTGATAAATTAGGGGTTATAGCTCCTTCTAGTAGTGGATGGTAAATAATAAAGGGTCGAAGATCCTTTCAGTGGTAGCTGATAAATCAAAGGTTGTACCTTCCTTCTAGTTGTAGCTAATAAATTAGGGAGTAGTAGCTTCCTTCTAGTTGTAGCTGATAAATTAGGGAGTAGTAGCTTCCTTCTAGTTGTAACCAGAGAACTTTGTAATAGCAAGTAGAAGCTTGCCTTTGTTAAGTAAATTGAATAAAAGTTTGAAGAATCTATGTGTTATATTCTATACTTCTTGTGTTGCTTATTATGATGTTGATGTGAATTTTTGCTGAAGTATTTATTAGTGTCCTAACAATCTTTAATAGTGATTTTTTTATTAATTCCTACAATACTGATTCACCCCCCCTCTCATTATTGTCCTAGTTTCTAATATTACCCTGTGTGAGGATCCTTCCTAGAGTCCTCTAACTAAAACTAAATTTATTTAATTTAAACACAATAAGAAGGGAAATAGCTTATTTATAAATCAACAGTTTTATTTAAAAAGAATTTTATGTTTCCAAAAAGAAAGGGAGGAACTAGCTCCTATTACATTTGAGATTGTCTAGAGTCAAGCCATAGGAGGAGATGATGGGAAAGCAGTCCCTGAAGCCTATAGGCTTGATTCCCAAAATTATAAAGGATCCTAATACTATTATGGCATATTGCCTTACAAACTGGAACATTAACAAGATACATTTGCATAACATACTACTTAGAGACCTTTAGAAAACTTAATGACTGATTAGTATTGATTTACAGAGTGATCTTGCTAAGACCTTTGCTTGCTGCCCTGATATGTTGAGTTTTCTCCCTCCTAGCTCAATGTGGTGTTTTTGAGGAATGTGACAGCCTCCTCCAGGTGAACACATTTGTTTTTGAGAGCAATAATTTCAACTTTTGGCTCTCAAACTGCCTCTTTTGATAGCTGATCTCCATCTTCATTTCATATCTAAGATCTTGGATTGTTTCTTTAATTTTTCCAATCATGAATTTATTTGATTTCAAGTGGCACAACTGTTATTTTGGGAAAGCTTTCTCCATTGGGTTGAACTCCATTTATGTAGTTTGGTTCTCTGTGATATTATATTTCTTCCTAAAGTTCCTACTTACGTAGAACCTTAATAAGCTTCCAATTCCCTTGAACAAGTGACACCGCTTCTGCTTTTTGTAGTCTGGATGATTTATTTTCCCCCTTTCAGCTGTTGACAAGGACTGTGATAAACCGCCAGAGTGGAGCTTGAGTGAACTGCTAGCTTGATGAAGGATTAAGGTGTATGTCCAACAATTTAGGCAAAGCATTGTCAGCAATCTGCGTGCATAGGAAGAGGAATGGTCGCACTGATAATTTGCAGAAGGCTTATTAAGAGAAATGCCCAAGATTCTTAGCTAGGTTATGCAACCAAAGGGCCAAGAAGGGCAATACGAAACAAAGGCTATGGAGTTAACATTGAAAGGCCAGTGAATGCATGAGGATAAGGAGGGCTTGAAATTTAAAGACAATAGGAGAGCAGGATAAGGATCATGAAAATTGAGGATCATGCATATCTGAAAGGGAATAAGTGGATTTACATCATTGAACTTTGGGCTATGACTAAGCCTTGATTTTCTCAAGATTTTTTGATAGGAGTCACGAGACCTCCATGATGTTTGAGCTATTGGTATATCTTTGCGGTGATTTTCTCTATTCCTTCAAATCTACCTCTTTTTGATATTCAGATTTGTTTGGAAAAAATGTGCATTTTATCATGGTCATTGATGGACACTCACTATGGGATAGAATTATGATAAACCTCCTTATTTTCTCTAATTTCTCCTTCAATTCTAGAAACTGCCATGTTAGCATAATGATTCGTTGTTGTATTGTTCTCGCACAAGATGTGCTTGAATCTGATATTACCTAAACTTTCCATATTGTTCCTGATTCTTTTAAGAATCATGTTCATGGCTGCATTTGATGGATTTCTCTTGCTAACCATTGGTTCAATTATGATTGTTGAATCCCCCAAAATTATTGGGTCTTTGATCTCTTTTTTTTAAGGATCTTGGATCCCATTAACAAACTATAAGCCTCTGCCCTGTTATTTTAGGTTTCCCCCAAACCCCATTCATAGGAGATCAACATTTCCCCCAAGGATCATTTATGATGCCTCCAACACCTGCTCTTCCTGGATTATTTTTGGAGGTCCCATTGAAGAAAAGGCAGAACCTATTTTGATTTCCTTTCCAAGTTGTAAACTCTTCCTTGTTTAATCTGATTTTCCAATTTTGTGCTGGAGGTCTATCCCTGAGATTATTATTTCCAGTATTTCTTATTGCCGCCCTACTGATCCAATTCCTTTCTTCTTGCTGAAGAAGACTATTGTCAATTGTTGTTTTTCCCTTCATATTTAAAAATTCAGAGGTAATTCCCCATGTTTTTGACAATATCTTCCCAATTTTTGGTACTTGATCTTTGAAGATGCTTTTATTACTTGAGATCCATATCTACCAACAAAGTACAACTGGAAGGCATTCCCAAAACCTTTTAATGGTTTCCTTGTTCTTCGTCGAGTAGGGATATGTTTTTTTCCATTCTATGAAGAATTCATTGAAAGTTCTGGAGAAATTAAGTTCAACTTCCAAGGGACTAGTTAGTTGCTTCCAGCATTATTTAATGACAGTGCAATCTAGTAAGAGGTGCTGAATAGATTCTTCTTGATTTAAACTAATCGGACACCTTGACGGGCTGGAGAATCCTTTTCTTTTGAGATTTTCAGCAGTGAGTATTTTCCCTTTTAGCAGGGTCCAAATGAAAATTTTGATTTTTGGGAAGCTTTCAGTTTTCCATATGGACTTCTAAGGAGCCCAACCTTGTTGATTTTGTTGTGTTTGTAGAGTTTTATATTCGGTCTTAACTGTGTAGCTTCCTCCACTCAAGTCCCATACTATTGTTTCTTCCTCCTCCATGCTCGTTGGTGTTGATCCTTTGAGGTGGTGTAGTAAGTTGTCCCAATGACTTTTTAGATTTGGAGGGATACCTTAAATATACCAATCTTGCCAAGTTCTATTTTCCCAACGAGATATGGAGTGAAGAGTTGTAATTCCTCTGTCGTCCATCCAATTTTGTATGTCTTCATGGCCAGAAAGAATATTTAAAGGTTCCTTCCCCATAATTCTATCTTCCCATACCTTGATTGTTTTCCATTACCTGGCATTTTTGAGGTGTATTTACTGATTTTTGGTATCATTTTCTTAACAAGCTTCCAGACTTGCGTGCACGGTCTTATTGGAACATTTTCAGACAACAGATTTGTTCTTGGATGATTCATATATTTTGAGGCTAAAGTTTTTTTCCACCAACTATCCTTGTCGATAATCATTCTCCATATGATTTTAATCCCTAGAGTAGCATTCATCAAATTGAGCAGCTTTATAGATAAGCCTCCTTTCTCATAAGGCATAGTTACTTGCTCCCATTTTACCAAATTGAATTTTTTATTCTCTTGTTTCCCTCCTTGGCAGAGGAAGCCTCTTATGATTAATTCCATTTGCTTGTGTGCACTAGCCAGAGCCAAAATTGTAGCATATTGATATATTTGTAGCGTCGTGAGCATAACTTTGATTAGAATTACCCTGCGTGCCATGTTCAGCCACATCATTCCCCATTTTTGAATTTTCTCTTTCATTGTTTCAATTTGTTTACCCCACAACTCTGCCTTAAGATTTTCCTTGGATATGGGTAGTCCAAGATAGAAGAAATGATTCCAGCTTTCTTGTATAGGGATCTCAAGAATCTATGATATTCTTTGCATGGTTCAGGAAGAGGTGTTCTAGCCATATATTCTGCACTTAACATTGTTTAAGAGACCCCCAGAGACCTCCAAAAAATTATCAATGATTTTTTAAATCTTTGAGCAATTATGCATGAGGCACCTCCCAACAAGAGAGTATCATCCAAAAATAGGGAATGATTGATACTTTTAATTCCCTTCGAGATTTGCAAGCCAGTTAAGATTCTTTCTCGCCTTTTTTATCCAGTGTTCTACTTAGAGTATCAACCATTATTATATATAAAAACGAAGAGAGAGGGAATCCTCGCCTCAAGACTCTGGAGCTTTGGACGAAGTCACTGGGTATTCCATTTATAAGTGGTGTTGTCCATGGATCAGTTATACAAGCATTGATAACCTCAATGATTTCTTTTAAGATCCCAAATTTCGTTAGAACAACCATGAGGTATGAGAGGCTTACCCTGTCAAAGGCATTGGCCATGTATAATTTTATAATAATTCCTTTTTCTTTTCTTAGCATGCTTGAATGAGTAGCGTCCTAGACCACCAATACATTATCAATGATCTTCCTATTTGGGACAAAACCTCCTTGATTTTCCAAAATTATCTCCGGGAGAGCTTTCTTTATTCTATTGGCTATAATCTTTGTTACTATCTTGTAGAAAGAATTGCACAATAAGATTGGCTGAAATCTACTGAAAGTGGAAGGATTAGCTTCCTTTGGTATTAAGGCCAAATAGGAAGATTTAATGTTGCCTCCCATTTTTTTTGTTTTTAAACACGTTTCTTACCATTCTTAATAAGCCCTTTTTTATTGTTTGCCAATGTTTCCTATAGAAGGTGATTGTGAAGACATCTGGGCTTGGTACCTTATCCGAGTGAAGGCTCCATACTGCTCCCTCTACTTCTTCTTCTTAAATTTCTTTCATTATTTCTTCGTTTTGTACTTTACTTATCTTGTTTGGAATATGCTGCAGAAAATTGTCATAATCTACTACTTCTCCATTTGTTGTTAAAAGATTTTTTAAATGTTTGTGTGCCTCTTTTTTTAGTTCCTCTGCTCCTTTAATTATTATCTGTCTACTTGGATTTTATCAATTTGATTTCTTGCTTTTCTAATTTTCATCGAGTTGTGAAAGAATGTTGTGTTTTTATCCCCTACTTTCAATGATAGGCTTCTTGACTTTAATCTCACCTCTTCTTCTTCTTTCCGATTTTCTCTATATATTTCCCAAAAAAGTTCCTTTTCCTATAGATGATCCTCTTTTTCCTCCTCCTTGTTTTCCTTTACCTCTTGTAAATTCTCCATCTTTTTTATCAGCTCTACCCTTCTTTTTTTAATTTTGTTTTTCATTTTCTCTAGCCCATATTTTCACTTCCTTTCTCAATTTTTTAAGCTTGGTTTCCCACACAAAGTAAGGCGATCCCGTGACCTTCTAAGCCCAGACTTCTAAAATTAATTTTCTGAATTCTTCACTACTGTTCCATATTGGATAGTATTTGGACAATAACGATCCTTGGTTTTCCATCGGCCCCAAAGTGATTGCAACCAGCTTGTGGTCAAATGTCGTGGTATGTATAATTTTTTATCTTGTTGAATTAAAACTGGAGATGATGTTTTCTTGTACCAATATTTGGTCCAATCTTTCTTTTATATTAATTTTTCCGACCCTTTTGTTATTCCACGTGTACTTACCATTATTTGGAGGAATATCTATTAGCTTTTTTTGTTCCATAATTGTTTCAAAAGCATCCCTGGATAGGTCTGTGTGGTAGGTCCCTCCAAATGTCTCCTCTATATTTAGGACCAGATTGATGTCCCCTCCCAAAATTACATTTATGTTGTGTGTTTCATTTAAAGTTTCTTGTACCGTGTTCCAACATTTCTCTTTTTCCTTGTAATGATTGGGAGCATATATGTTGATAAAAGAAAATTGCTCCTTGGTGTTTGTTTCCTTCAAATCTGTTTGGATCCAGTATCGTTCCTTTTTTTTTGTATCATTTCCCATTTTCCTTTCCTCCATAGTGTACGAATTCCCCCTGAGGCTCCTATGGCTTGTTGAGTTGTTCCCTCGTAATTTTTTTATTTATTTTTTTAATCCTAGCAGTTTGTTTTGGTCTCCTGAAGCATAAATATATTTGGGTTTTCCTTCACTAGAATATCTCTTGCTGCATTTACTTTAAAGGGTGTTCCCAAACCATAGAAATTCTAGGAGACCACAATCATTACTTTCTTGTTTCGTGGGATGAGAGACCTTTCCCTCTTTGTTGATTTTGATTTTTCTCATTATTCCTGGAACTTTTCCCAAAGAATGAATCCATGGCTATTGCGTTCCTAAGGGCATCTCTTTTGTTGTTGCTTCATCTTTAAGCTCCTTGTTGGATTTTCTTCCTGATTTCTTTTGGTGTTCAAGGGTTTGGAGGGATTCCTTAGATTGATTTATAGTTAGTATTATGTCCACTGATGGAGGAGGAGGGCTGTGATGGATTATGGGGATTGAGGGCGTGAGTAAATGGGAGGAGAAGGGGAGATGAGGGGAGGAGGGGGGTTGAGAGGGGAGGTGAGGGCTCTTCCAGGGGGCCGAAAGGGTTGGTATTAGCAAGAGATGAAGGGAAAGTGGAGGGGTTGTCTACGATGGGAGAGGATGGGGAGGGATCAGCGGGAGCCTGAGGTTGGCTTGAAGGGGAGATGGTCTATTTGTTTCACAATTTTTTCCTTTTGACTTGTTCCCATTTGGCTTCAGATTCTTCTAGATTTTCATTTTCTTGTTTTTTTGGACATCTATTTGAAAAATGACTGTATTCATGACATACCTTGCACTTGAAGGGAATTTATTTGTAGTCCAATTGTTGTATGTGCGTCCATTGATCTGCTTTGATATTTACTGCCTTTGGAAGACCTTTCCCTAGATCCACTTCGACACAAAACCTCGCACATGCATGCATGTTCTCTTTTGGTTCACATCTGTCAATGTATTTTCCCACAGCATTCCTGATAGCTTTCACTAATTCATCTCCCCAGTAGTGAAGAGGGAGATGAGGTAGTCTTACCCATACCAGCACTGCGCTGGGTACATCCATTTCAGGATCAAAATCAGGGGTCCATTTGTTTAAATATAACCCTCACATATCCATGAAGTATGGACTGTTTCTGAAGATTAAATCTCGGTATTCCTTTGTTTCAAAATGGAAGATGTAATACCCTCTTCCGCAAAATCTTATGGAGATTTTCCCAGTTATTGAAGAAGTCCAGTTTCTTTCGACCCATTTCTAAACAGATCTAGGGGATGGCCATAAGCCCGTAAACTATCCAACCAGTCCTATTTCTAATAGAGACAAAGTTGCACGACTGGAAGATACAGTGGAGAGATATCTCGGGAATATCATCAAGTTTCTTCACAAACTTGGATATTGACGACCTAGTTTTAGGAGGTCCAATGGCATATATTAAAGATGCAAAGGAAATTGCAGTTTATTCATGCTCATGTTGACTAGCTGTGTGTGGATCTCCATCCTCTGGAGAATCTGTCTACTCCCTCAATGCGGTCAGAGGCCACAGGAGGGTCATGTGGGAACCTCGTGCTCACTATGTCTAGGTCACGCGTGGTTCAACAACTGCAACAAAGACTTCAATGTTCAACTTTAATTTTTAAAATATAGCTCAACATCTATTTGATGACAATATACAATTAAAATTTACTTACAGCATATTAAACCAGGAAAAATTTCATCACAACAATTTACATAAGTAATCAATAAATGGAAGAATACATGTTCTAATAGCTTGGTCGAGATGATCTGTTGGGATGCTCATCTCGGCTACCCAACTGAATTTACCTCCCAGCCAAATAGGAATGATTTCCTATCCCAGGTAACCTCCACAAGTTCCCTAGCCCTCCAAGCCCAAGTCCAACCAGTTGTAGTGTGTCCAAGTTAAACCAACACCCTCTATAGATCCAAGTTTGAATTCTCTCATTTATCTCTCCATTCTCTCCCTTCTCTTTCTCCACATTCCTCCCCAAAAAGAAGACAAAGGACGCCCGGCGCCCCGCCCCGCCCCCCCCAAAAACCTCTCATCCTCCTTCCCTTTTATGTCTCTTCCTCCCATCCACCTAAACCACCTATCATTAGTGGCATGACTACCCCCTCATCATTTCATTTTAGTATCCTTGACTTTTCTTACCATATCTTATTCAAGTAGATTTGAGAAGACATTTTGGAAATAAAATATGGATATTTAATATAGCATTAAATTCAAGAATACCATATCTTCTCAAAAGTAGATTTGAGAAGACACCTTGGTATATGGATATTTAATTTGGAAATAAATTGTAGAAGACCATGTCTTCTCAAAAGTAGACTTGAGAAGACACCTTGGGATATGGATATTTAATTTGGAATTAATTGGAGAAGACCATATCTTATCAAAAGTAGATTTGAGAAGACGCCTTGGGATATGGATATTTAATTTTGAATTAAATTGGAGAATACCATATCTTCTCAAAAGTAGATTTGAGAAGACACCTTGGGATATGGATATTTAATTTGGAAATATATTGGAGGAGACCCTATCCTATCCAAAATTAAATTTGAGAAGACAACTTGGGAATTGAATAATAACAATAATAAAAGTCATATCAGTAAATAAAATTAGAGTTTCACAAATGCAGGTATATACCAATATTTATTAATAATTATAAGTCAATATTTTTAGGTTAATTAAACACCAATAAAAATTTACATGATAAGGTCAATTAGGGAAATACATACACTCCTTCAGAAAATTTTGTCTCAAAGTTAGAGTGAAAATGATACAATGAGTTTGAAATAAGTTTGACAATAAGGCATAACAAAATACAAAGAGAATTATAGTATTCAAATTAAGTAAGTCAAGGAATGATACCACTTCCCATCAAGAGTCTCAAACTAATCTATATCTTCCTATTCTTCCTAACCTACTTCTGCTCCCACCCTATCCATCCTATGTTGCTATATACTATGGCATCGGCTATACCGATCTAACCACAGATAAAACCAATATGGCGGAAGCGTCAACTATATCAACCTAACTTCCCCAGCAGGCAACTGGAAATTGTCATCACATGTTTAGGGGAGCATGTCCATCACTACCCTCCCACAATTCCAGGTTTGGAGGTTACACGGTGGGAAATACCTCCACCCCTCCTCACAACTAGAGTCAACACCCTAATATGGACCACACTACAACATTGGTTGGATACTTCTCATCGAATAATCCAATTAGGTAGTCTTGTCACCTGTCATTTACATTTTACTCATGTCATAAGAGTGCATATAAAGTAGATAAAAAATGTAATAGAAGAATGTACATCATATCATTCCTCATTGGATGTCTCGACATTCCCCATCGAAAGAGTAGATCTTGGTTGTCATATAGCTCTTTCCAATCTGCAGGTTAGTTCTCATTCATGCATATACATAGCAACAAAATATATATGGATAAGTGATCTTAAACATCATGATACTAAGTCTAGTATCCATGTGTCAATTTTGTACTTCATATTGGAAATAAATCTTACATTAGATAAATCATAATTTTGCTAAGTCATTCATTAGATAAATCATAACCACTTAAGCCATATATGAAACGACAATAACTTTAATAAGTCATACACTAGATAAATTGTAGCCAAGTAAGTCGTACAATAGGTCATACGTCAAATATTTCAATCAACAATACCTAATCCATCTAATGATTGATAAAAGTAGTTTCAACTGTCCAACTAAATGCATCAATAGTACATAGTGTTTATAAATAAATAACATGGAACTACAAATAGAGCCTTAGCATAGGTAGATGTCTAAGTCAAAATTGGCATCACAGATGCTCAAAAAGTGAGGGGTAATCATGACGTATAGTTATTGCATCCTCCCAGGTAGCAAATCCTGGGTTATACTTGTCCCACTAGACCTGACCTTGGTCCACCATGCGATGTCTAAGTTGTTGAACCCTACGGTCCAATATGCGTAATGGTTCAACCATTATGGTTCCCACGTCTGAGACCTGCAATTCCCTCCAATCCAGTTTGCGAGATTCATCAAAAACATATTGTCGTAAAATAGATACATGAAAAACATCATGAGTTTTATGCAAATGGGGTGGTAGTACAAGATGATAGGCAATGGGTCCAATCTTCTCCTTAATCCTAAAAGGTCCTATAAACCAAGGTGACAACTTTGTCCCTTTCCCAAACCAAATGGTGCTTTTGTTGGGTCCAATACGAATAAAAACTTGATCTCCTACTTCATAACTTCGATCAGTCCTATGTGAATTGGCATAACTCTTATGTCTATCTTGTGCTTTCGTTAACCTTTGTCGAATCTGACTTACATGTTCGTCCATTTCTTGAACTAATTCCAACCCAACTATTACTTGGTCCTCCAAATTTTCCCAACTCAATGGCGTCCTACATGGCCTCCCATATAGAGCTTGATAAGGAGGCATCCCGATTGAGTTGTGGTAACTGTTATTATAAGCAAACTCTACCAATGGTAAGTACCTTTGCCACTGAATCTGATTATCCATGATGTACATTCTAAGCATGTCTTCCATAACTTGATTTACTCTTTCAGTTTGCCTGTTTGTTTCTGGATGACATGCAGTGCCCAGGTTCAATTGAGTCCCTAGTGTTGATTGCAAACTTGTCCAAAACCTAGATGTAAATCGAGAGTCTCTATCGAAAATGATATTTGTGGGTAACCCATGTATTCAAATAACTTCACTTATAAAAACTCGGGCCACATTAGTAACATCGTAAGTGTCTCTCACTGGGATGAAATGGGCACTTTTGGTCAATTTATCAACTGCAACCAATATAGCATTATGCCTCTCTAAAGTGAGTGGAAAACCCACAACAAAATCCATATAAATTACCTCCCATTTAGACATAGGAATGTCATGTGGTTGTAGGAGTCCTGCTGGATGGAGATGATCAACCTTCACTCGTTGACATTTAAGACATTTGGCGACAAACTAGACTATGTCCTACTTCATGCCTATCCAAAAGAAGAGTTTCTTCATGTCTGCATACATCTTCTTCATTCCAGTATGTGCACAATAGATTTCTTTATGTGACTCTTCGAGCATGGTTTTTCTTATACCCCCTTCCTTAGGTATGTACATTCTCCCTTGAAATCTCAATACTCCATCTAGTTCAAGGACATATCCCTCAAACTTTGGTTCTATCTACTTCCCACTCTGTAGTGTTGATATAACCTTTAGATACCAACTATCTTCAAAGAGTTTCTCCAACACACGTTCCCTCAAATTGACCCTCAAGGGTACTAGGGAGAAAGTTTGTGGCCTCCTGCTTCGTGCATCAGCCACCACATTCTCCTTTCCCTTAATGTATGAGATCCCAAAATCATACTCACTCATGAATTTGCTCCATCGCCTCTGTCTAGCATTCAAATCCCTTTGAGTGAAGAGGTTCTTCAAGCTTTGATGATATGTTCTTAACTCAAAGCTTCTCCCAACGAGGTAGTGTCTCCACAGTTTCAAAGCTAACATCATTGTTGCTAACTCTAAGTCATGGGTGGCATACAACTCTTCATGTTTCTTCAATTTTCTAGATGTGTAATCTATTAATCTACCTTCTTGCATCAATACTACTCCCAATCCTTGCTTCAAAGCATCGATGCAGACAATGAAGTCTTTTTCCATGTTTGGTACTCGAAGGATCGGTGCACCAGTTAGTAACCTCTTTAGTTTAGTGAATGTAGTGTCACATTCATATGTCCATTTATACCTAACCCATTTTCACTATAATGTGGTGATGGGTTTTGCAATCCTCGAAAACCCTTCCATAAACCTACAATAATAACCTACTAGCAAAATAAAACTACGCACCTCATGATCATTTTTCTACCTATTCTGGGTCAACTGAAATCCCTTCTCCTGAAATTATGTGCCCAAGATAATGAATTTTCTTCTGAAAGAAGGAAAATTTTGACAATTTTCAATATAATTGATTTTCCCTTAAGCAAGTCAATACAACCCTTAGGTGCTCTTCATGCTCCTTTTCATTCTTGGAATACACAAAAATATCATCCAGAAAGACTTGCACAAATTGGTCCAAATACTTCCTGAACGCACCATTCAAGAGGCTCATGAATATTGTTGGTGCATTGATCAAACCAAATGGAACAACCTCAAACTCATAGTGCCTAAACCGAGTTCGAAATGCGGTTTTTGAGATGTCATCTTCCTTAATCCTCACTTGGTGGTATCCAGATCGTAGATCGATCTTTGAGAAAATTGCTGCTCCCTTCATTTGATCAAATAGGTCATCTATTCTAAGTATCAAGTACCTATTATTTATTGTGTCTCTATCCAAGTCCCTATAATCTATGTATAGCCTTAAGGAACTATCCTTCTTCTTGACGAAAATCATTGGTGCACCCTAAGGTGAAATACTAGGTCTGATAAATCCCACTCATTTAACTACATCTGAAACTTACAAAGTTCTGGAGTTGTCATCCTATAGGGTGTCTTAGATATTGGTTTTGCACCAGGTTTTAGGTCGATTGTGAAAACGATCTCCCTTACAGGAGGTAATCCAGGAAATTCCTTAGGAAAAACATCCTTGAACTCTGAAAAAATTAAGTGTTGATCTAGGGAGGGTCCTTTCTGGTCACTTACAGCCTCGACCACATATAGTTTGCAACCTTGTCGGAGACAAACTTTTACCTTCATCATGGAGATGAATCGTAAGGACACTCCTCTCTTGATACCACAAATATCAATTGAGCTACCTTCATCATCTAAACAAATTAACTTCTTTTTGAAACTATCTACCAAATCTCGATGAGCTTCTAGCCAGTCCATTCCAATAATTACAGTGTACGTCCCCAATGTTGTGACGTATGCCTTCAACTTAGTTATACACACCCCAAGGTTCACCTTACATTGGTCAACACTAGGTCCTATCGCTTGTTTATCCTAGAAGCCATCTCAACTTTCTTAAAATCATTGTGCTCATAGGCTGCCAACCCACATTTTTCTAATGAAATTGATGAAATGAAACTATTAATAGCACCAAAATCAAATCAAATTTTAAATTTTACTTTGTTTAGTATACCTGAGGTTTCTACCACGACAGATTGGTATTCAACTTGTTGGTTATCAACTACTGCATAGATTCGATGGTGGCTACTTTCTCCCTCCAATGGTGCTTTTCCTTCTCTACAATTGTTACCAGTTTGTAACTCGAGACAGTCGAGTTGGTAATGAGGTCTGCCGCATCCCCAACAAGTGATGTGTGGTAGACTTTGAACATAATGTTGTGGAGTTCTTTGGAAAGAGTTCATTCCCTTGGGACCCCTTCCCCTACTTGTTTCTCCTCGCATATGACCTTGATTTGCGCAAGTTCTCGAAGTTGCGGGTGAAGTTGCACTGGTAACCATTGAAATTCCCACTGTCGATGCTCTGGGTACAACCTCGTTTCCATATGGCGGTGGCCTCAAACTTCCTCCCTTAGAGAAGGTACGAGGGGCCTTCCCCATAAACCTTAGTTGTTGTGGAAAAATGGTTTTGTTTCCACCTTTTAATTCTAAGTGATCTTCAACATAGAGAGCATGTTCAATAGATTTTGTAACAGAGGATGGTTTCCACATCCACACCATTCCCCTAATCTTAGGGTTCAATCCATAAATGAAACGATCCGCTTGGTGCTTATCAATATCCATGTAAGAGACATACTTGACCAATTCCATGAATCTAATCTCATATTCCTCTACCGTATGGTTTCCCTGTACCAAAGCATGGAAGTCTCCTACCTGTTGTTCTTCACAATATGTTGGTAGGTACGTTTTCCTGAATCTTTCCTCAAATAACTTCTAGGTAACTATGTCCGGAGTGAGGTGTAGTTGACGCTCTATGTTAACCCACCAATTCAAAGCACTATCCTTGAGTTGGAATATTGTTATTTTAGCTTTTGATTTGGAAGTATAATCTCTTAGTGCAAAGTACCTTCTCATTCCTTCTAACCAGGCTTCTACTCGTTCATTGGCACGACCTCCGGCAAACTATGATAGCTTAATATTTTGGAGATCCCTAGTAATGTTGTCTATTGGAGGTCCTCTATCAGATTCTCTTGATCCATCGAGATTTCCCAACCCTAATGGAGGATGCTCCACTTCAACTTCAATTGTTTGGTGCCCTCTTAAAGTCTCATTAATTGCTTCTAGGGAACGCAAGATGAGAGCCAACTCTGAAAATGACAATGGGTTATTTGTAGGAGGTCCTTCGGATGATCCTCCTCGACCTTGATTTCCCCGCATCTTCAACATTTTGGAATGTTTAATTATATGTTCCAAACGAGACTTATTAATGCTACTTAGGACTTGTCAATTCTTACTCGACTCACACAAATGATAGGTGTAAGTTTTCCCTTGTTATGCTCGTAAACAAGTATTACTAATACTGAGAAGATAATCGTGGATCTACTAAATGCTCTCCCATCTCCAACACACTACTAGTCATCCTCAAATATCTTTAGATATGTGTAACCCATCATCTTACATCCATCTTATATATTTTGAGCATTCATATATATACTAAATTACCAATTTTTATTTTTTACATTATTATAACTAGGCATCGTCTTCAAATCCCATCAATAATGCTAGATTGTCATATATATATATATATATAGATAGATATATATATATATATATATATATATAGATATATATCCTTGTGTTTTCAAAGTAGGTGTCTAATGGCCTCAATCAACTCAACACTGACATTGTTGTTAGGTATTTATCATCCCATTGATATATATAGAATTACTAGTGCTACATGTTTTAATATTTCAATATTATATATTGTCTTAAAGGAGGTTCTAATGTGCTAATCAATTGGTGTTCACCTTTGTCACTTTAATGTGAATATGTTGGATTCATGTTTTGTAAACATATGCAAATTAATACTAGGACAATATCTAATATAACTCTATTGTGTCTCTAAAAAAATTCAAGAAGTTGCATTAAAAAAATGTAAGAAATATGCATGGCATCAAGCAACTTTTCTTAGTATAATGTAAGCAACTTGTAAAAATTTCACTTAGGTTCATTTATATTATTGAATATTATTAATAAATAAACAACTTGTTTTAATGAAAATTAAAAGCTCAACATTCTCACTAAATCTTGTCATTATATGAATTAATATGGTTGTAAGAAAATATATTTTATGCAAAATAATATTTCTTTTGTACTAATGTTAATCTCAATTTTTAAGAAATAATCTCAATTTTATTAAAGGGACTTAACTCCATAGGAAATTGCAACCTTCTTGTATACATAGATAGGTTATATTTGTTTACAAAGTCAATAAGTCTTCTATCTAAAGGTTCTGCCACAACTTGCATAAATTTTGGTGAGTACTAACCTTAGTAAACTCCTATGTAAATTTATGTAGTGAATTGCATAATTTATGGTGGGCAATAACTCTTGGTAAACATATTTAGCTATCTAAGTGTAATTTTGGTGGGCACTAACCTCAGTAAACTTCTATATAAATTTATGTAGTGAATTGCATAATTTATGGTGGGCAATAACCTCATTAAACTTCTATATTAATTTATGTAGTGAATTAAACATATCTAGTTATCTAAGTGTAAAGAATGTCCCAAAGAAAGGTATTTCAAGTATTTAATTCTCATTGGTTTCAACTATTTAATTCTCATTGGTGGAGAAGTTTATCATTTTGAACATGATTAATTTGAAAGTCAAGGAAAGTCAGTGAAAATGAAATGTTAACATAAACCCTAAATTTGTGTCATCAGAAAGTAGTGTTGTATGTCAATTTTTTTTTGTCAATCAGGAAATCTAATTGCCATATAGCAAATATCCTTTTACAAAAAAATATGAGTAAAGTGGTGTTGTATGTCAATTTTTTTTTTTGTTGACTAGGAAATCTAATTTCCATATAGCAAATATCCTTTTACAAAAAAATATGAGTAATCTTTATACTAAAAATACAACTAATGAAAAAAAAAAAAAAAAGTCTTTATAAGCAAAGGATGGGAAAAGAGCGTCGAAAAGAATATGAGTAATCTGTATACTAAAAATACAACTAATGAAAAAAAAGAGAAGTCTTTATAAGCAAAGGATGGGAAAAGAGGGTTGAAAAGTAAGTCCTCAGGAAATCTAATTGCCATATAGCAAATATCCTTTTACAAAAAATATGAGTAATCTTTATACTAAAAATACAACTAATGAAAATAAAAGGAGACGTCTTTATAAACAAAGGATGGGAAAAGAGTGTTGAAAAGTAAGTCCTCAAGAAAAATAATTGCCATATAGAAAATATCCTTTTACAAAAAAATATGAGTAATCTTTATACTAAAAATACAACTAATGAAGAAAAAAAAGACGTCTTTAGAAGCAAAAGATGGGAAAAGAGTGTTGAAAAGTAAGTTTGTTAAGTCAAAAACAAAAGGCCAAATTAACAAATAGGACAAATGTAGGATTTGGAAGTAAAAAAAAAAAAAAAAAAAAAGGAAAAAACTTACTACAATGCTGGCATATATAGCAAATATCCTTTTACAAAAAAGTATGAGTAATCTTTATACTAAAAATACAACCAATGAAGAAAAAAGAGACGTCTTTAGAAGCAAAGGATGGGAAAAGAGCCTTGAAAAATAAGTCCTCAGGAAATCTAATTGCCATATAGAAAATATCCTTTTACAAAAAAATATGAGTATTCTATATACTAAAAATACAACTAATGAAAAAAAAAGACATCTTTAGAAGCAAAGAATGGGAAAAGAGTGTTGAAAAGTAAGTTTGGTAAGTCAAAAACAAAAAGGTCAAATTAGCAAATAAGACAAGAAAACTTATGCACGAGAAAATGTAGGATTTGGAAGTAAAAAAAAAAAAAAACTTACTACAACGCTGCCATATATAGAAAATATCCTTTTACAAAAAAAATATGAGTAATCTTTTACTAAAAATACAACTAATGAAACCAACAAAAAAAAAAAAAAACATTTTTATAAGCAAAGGATGGGAAAAGAGCGTTGAAAAGTAAGTCCTCAGGAAATCTAATTGCCATATAGCAAATATCCTTTTCCAAAAAAATATGAGTAATCTTTATACTAAAAATACAAATAATGAATAAAAAGAGACCTGTTTAGAAGCAAAGGATGGGAAAAGAGTGTTGAAAAGTAAGTACTCAAGAAATCTAATTGCCATATAGAAAATATCCTTTTACAAAAAAATATGAGTATTCTTTATACTAAAAATACAACTAATGAAAAAAAAAAAACATCTTTAGAAGCAAAAAATGGGAAAAGAGTGTTGAAAAGTAAATTTGATAAATCAAAAACGAAAATGTAGAATCTAGAAGTTAAAAAAAACGAAACAAACTTACTACAACTCTGCCATTAAGAAGACAATAACATTAAGAATCTTATAAAAACATTTGAGGTACCATCACCTATGGTTATGTTGCAAGCATATTTATCTTTGAATTGGTATATCAGAGAAAATGTAGAATCTAGAAGTTAAAAAAAACGAAACAAACTTACTACAACTCTGCCATTAAGAAGACAATAACATTAAGAATCTTATAAAAACATTTGAGGTACCATCACCTATGGTTATGTTGCAAGCATATTTATCTTTGAATTGGTATATCAGAGAAAGTAGGGATAGAAGATAATATAATCCTCATTGACTATTATGCAGACAAATGGGATCAACATTTTTTCCCTCTAGTAGGGAGGAAAAAAATCATAGACCACGACAAATATTTTGCGTTCAATTCACTCCACAGAGACGCATAACTTTATTTGAGTTCTTAATGAATCCATGGCTTCCAAATACTTTGATTCGGACACAAGTGGTAGCAGAAAACCACTTGATGGAGAGGTGATTTGTTTATATGATTGTAGTTGGAAGGGGTAAAAAAACATGGAAAACATAAGAGCTAAATGGCGGCGGGAGCCAGTAAGAACGCTGGTATTGATAAAATTCACAACAATTATGAGGAAAGCAAATGAGGGATTCTTACCTGTGGGTATATGGTGAAGTTGAATTGGCATTACATACTTCACTCACATGGCTACGATCTTTAACTTTGTTGACATCATTAACCCGGATGGCTTGTTTTCTTGTAGCAGCCTATTTGTCGGTTCATCACAATCAATTTTTTATTTATTTTTAGCGATAGGGAATGATGCAGGGAGATTAGGCTATAGATTCCCCTGGAACACAATCAATTTTTGGCCCTCTATCCGGCTGGGCAAGCTGGAACGAAGCCTTCGAGTTATTATTTATGGTCCTTGAGTAAAGTCTAACCCCAAATACTTCCACAAGCACTTTGACAGAGGTTTTTTTTTAAGAAGGACAATGCCACTTACTCCTATATTTCTAGATCAATATGATTATTTAACTAGTACACGAATCACGTATTATGCAATGATTTAAAAAAACATTATTATTAAAAGAAAATAATAATAATAATAAAGAATATACTCTTATCTTATTATCTCATTATGAATTAATAACTCAAGAAGAAGGAATATGATAATATGATAAGGTAAAGGAAGTTATACTCACCAATGTATAACTCTCTCATAAATAAGAGGAAGACAAAATTAATATTATAGAAGGAATCAACTTTTTTTTTTAATTGGAATATGATACTTTTTAAATATCATGACTAATTTCTTGCTCTTGTAATAACAAATGGTTTGAAGAAGGAATAAGATAATACATTAAGGTAAACAAAACTATACTAACGAATGTATAACTCTCTAATAAATAAGAGGAAGACAAAATCTCAAATAAATAAGAGGAAGACAAAATTAAGATTATAAAAAGAATCAATTATTATTTTTTATTAGAATATGATACTTTCTAAATATCATGAGGAATCTCTTGCTCTTGTAATAACAAATAGTTTGAGTGTTTTTTTTTTTTTTTGAGTTGTTCTTAGTTGCCTTAGGATTCATATTTTGATCTAGGGCTCTGTTGGGTTGGTGGGATTTAAGCCTCAGATTTTGAAACCTATTTTGATACCATATGTGAGGATCCTTTCTAGGTCCTCTAACTAAAACTAAATTTATTTAATTTAAACACAATATGAAGGGAAATAACTTATTTATAACTCAACATTTATTTGATGACAATATACAATTAAAATTTACATACAACATATTAAACCAGGAAGAATTTCATCACAACAATTTACATAAGTAATCAATAAATGGAAGAATACCTATTCCAATAGCTTGGTTGAGATACTCTGTTGGGATGCTCCTCTCAGCTACCCGACTAAATTTACCTCTCATCTAACTAGGAATGATTTCCTAGCCCAGGGAACCTCCACTGATTCCTTAGCCCTCTAAACCCAAGTCCAATCAGCTGTAGTGTGTCTAAGTTAAACCAACACTCTCTATCGATCCAAGTTTGAATTCTCTCATTTATCTCTCAATTCTCTCCCTCTCTTTATCCACATTCCTCCCCAAAACCAAGACTAAGGATCCCCCCTCTCCTTTCATCCTCCTTCACTTTTATGTCTCTTCCTCCCATCCACCTCAACCACCTATCATTAATGTCATGACTACCCCCTCATCCTTTCATTTTAGTATCATTGACTTTTCTTACCATATCTTATTCAAGTAGATTTGAGATAACATTTTGGAAATAAAATATGGATATTTAATATAGAATTAAATTGGATAAGACCATATCTTCTCAAAAGTAGATTTGAGAAGACACTTTGGGGTATGGATATTTAATTTGGAAATAAATTGCAGAAGACCATATCTTCTCAAAAGTAGATTTGAGAAGACACCTTGTGATATGGATAGTTAATTTAGAATTAAATTGGGGAAAACCGTATCTTCTCAAAAGTAGATTTGAGAAGACACCTCAGGATATGGATATTTAATTTGGAATTAAATTGGAGAAGACCATAACTTCTCAAAAGTAGATTTGAGAAGACACCTTGGGATATGAATATTTAATTTGGAAATAAATTGGAGGAGACCATTTTCTATCCAAAATTAAATTTGAGAAGACAACTTGGGAATTGAATAATAACAATAACAAAATTCATATCAATAAATAAAATTAGAGTTTCACAAATGCAGGTATATACCAATATTTCTTAATAATTATAAGTCAATATTTTTAGGTTAATTAAACACCAATAAAAATTTGCATGACAAGATCAATTAAGGCCCCGGTTAAACAATAGATAGGGGAGAGAGGTATCTCATACTACTCCACCATATTTTTGGACATTAAAGGGGCCCCAAAGAAACTTCCTAGTCCTTGTAATTTGAATTTGGCTTGGTTAAAATATGAGAAGTTTTTATCTCTGGTAAAGTCCAATTAGATCCCCTTTTTTCTCCCTTGTTGGATGTATCAACAACTGCCCATTTTGAAGCTAATCTTAGAAGGATTAAACAAAAGACAAAGGCATGGGAAAAAAGGAAGAAATTGTTAACACTTTGGGAGCTAGAATTGATTGAAGGGAAACTCCTATCTATCTCATCCTCTGAAGGGGAAGGTTTCTCTTCCTAGGAGTCCAACATTTTTTGCAAAAAAAAAGAAACATCACCCTTCTAACTGCTTGGGAGGAGGAGTGACGTCAAAAAAGCAGAGCCATATGGCTCAAAAGCAGTGATGCGAATACAATTTTTGTCAGGCTTATGTTAAAGGCCAAAAAACGATGAATACTATATGGAGTTTGCATGATGAAAATGGTATTGAGGTTTCTTCTTTCAATGGTTTGGAAAACCTGGGTAAGAGGTACTTCACCATATCTTTTTAGAGCTCCTTCATAAACATCAATTGCTGAAGTTATCCAAATTTCACATTACTTCCCAAGAATGGTTAATGAAGAGGAGTGTAGGGCTATAATGAGGGAGGTTTTGGTGGAGAAGTTCAAAGTAGTGTTGCATAGCTTTCAAATAGATAAAATTCCTTAACCGCATGGTTGGGGTGTTGAATTTTTTCTGGAGATATTTGATATCCGAGGTCCCTGATCTATTAGGTGTAATTGAAGAATCCAGAAAGGAGGGACATATTTATATGGCCTTCAATTCCACTTTCATTTCCCTTATTACCAAAGCTAGCCATCCCCTCTCTTTCTCTGATTTTCTATCTATTTCCCTATGTAATGCAATTTATAAAGTTATTTTCAAGCTAACTACTTCTAGACCCAATCCCATCCTTTCTAGATTCATCTCTTCAAAGCAATTTGCTTTCTTGGAAGGAAGGAAAATTCATAAAGCCATTGGTGTGGCCCATGAAGGATTACATGATATCAAAAATCAAAATTTGAAAAGGGAAGTTATCAAAATTGATTTATCCAAGGCCTATGATAGAGTAAACCAAGGCTCCTATTTACTCATTTAGGTTTCAGCCTTGATTTCATTAAGTGGGTCATAAGCCGCATTCAACTTATATCATTCACAATATTGATAAATAATTAAGCTTCTCCTTCTTTTATGTGCAAAGAGGGTTGCATTAAGGTTTCCCTCTTTCTCCTCTTCTCTTTTTGTTGGTGGTGGAGGGTTTGAACTGTCTTCTATTGGATGCTAAGATTCTATGGGTTTTCCACGAATCTCTCATTGTTTAGAATCTAGCCATCGCCCATTTGTTATTTGTTGATGATATTCTCATTTTTTGCAATGGTGATGTCAGGGATTCACTGGTGTTGGTGGAGATTCTTTCTCTTTTTTGGCATGCCACCAAAATGTCTATTAATTCCCATAAATCTACTATTTCTCGCCACAACCATTCTGATGCTGAGATCTGTCATTTGACCCAACTTCTTCCATATTATTCTAAGCCGTTGGAGCATGATTTGAAATATTTGGGTTCTCGACTGAAGCCCAATTGTTACAATAAAGTGAATTGGTCTTGGCTCATTGCTAAGGTGGATAAATAGTTGAACTGTCCATAGATGGCATTTTAGAGTTGGTCACCCAGTTCTCATAAAATTGGTTTTAGAGGCCATACCATTTTATTGCGCCTCCTTGGCATGGATTCCCAAATTTGTCTTGGACAAGATTAGAAGATTGTTCTCTTTCTATATTTAAGCAAGGAATCAAGAGAAGGGGGTGTTTCCATGTGTAATATGGGATTCCATTGCCAAACCAAAAGCCTTGGGAGGTTGGAGCTTAAAGAATTTATTCCATTTCTCAAAACTTTGGTTGCTAAATGTCAATGGAGTTTGATTTCAATGTAAAGTCTCAGGATGTCCATGGTTCTACAAAAATACATTGCTCCAAGTTTGTTAGAAGACTGGTTAAGAAGGTTGGACAGACCAAGATCAAATATTTCTATCATATGGTGGGATTTTCTCAGCTCTTTTGACATGATTCAAAATGGTCTTGCATGGTGGGTTGATAGAGGTGACAAGGTGTGTCTTGGTCTTGATCCACAACCCGAAAATGGAATGAGTCACATGTTGCCCCTTCCATTAATAAATTTGCTTTGAGATAGAGGCTATAGTAAACTTGTTCACATTGCTAACCCAAATCTTTTATCTATTTGGATTCAGGGTTAGTTATATGCAAAAGAATTTGGTTTAGAGGGGGAGTATTAGGTCTCATGGCAAGAGTATATTCAAGCTCTTTCTGATGGACACATTAGATTAATTGACCGACCCAATGAACTTATTTGGATTATCTCCCCTTCGAGATCCTACTCTCCAAATTTGGGTTTCATCTTTCTCATGGTAGATGGAGTGGATGTGGAGTAAAAATAGTGGTTGAAGGTAGTATGGAAATCTAAATGCCCCCCAAAATCAAAATGATTCATGTAGTGTATTATGATAAAGAAGGTTCCCATCAGGGAGGTTCTCTAGAGAAGATTCATGAATGGGCTTGATTGGTGCTCGTTATGTCAAAACGATGATGAAATGTGTTTCATTTGTTTATGGCTTATGTATGGAAGGTTTGTAATCTAGCATTGCGTCACTCTATTCCATGGGAAGAGGTAGACTTGGAGGCTTCCTGGTATTTTTGGTATTCCAACCCCATTAGTCACCCTTTCAAATCTCTTCCCCTTATCATTTTATGGGCGGTCTGGTTGGCCAGGAATAGGGTGATCTTTTAGGACAAGATTATGATTCCTATGCACACTATTGATGAGGTATTGGCCATCTTATGCCATTATCCATAGGAAAAACTCTTTGCTTCCCCTAGAGTGATTATTCTTGAAAGTATCGATTCTTTTAAGCCATGGGATTTCTTTGATGGCACCTCAATAAAAAATGTTCATATACGTGGAGGAGGGTTCAATTTGTTCCTTTCTCCAAATAATAGTTTCAAAGCCAAGATGGGTCTGAGACTCAAGACCAATAATCAAGCTGGACTTCTAGCTTGCGAAAACTTGCTCTTGTCTGCAAAAGAGAAGGATTTCTCTTAGTTACACATTTTTGGGGATTCCATGCTATCTATAAATTGGCTTGCGAACATTATTACATCTAGGAATATCTACCTTATTCCTATTCTATAGGAGATAAAACATATTATAGATACTTTCATATCTTTTTCATGCTCACATATGTAAAGGGAAAGGAATCATGTCACTGACAACTTGTCAAAAGGTGGTCTCCTTCTGGAAAAGAATATTTGGGTTATAATGGAACAAGCCAATGATCAATCACATGAATACTTCCATCGTCCATACATGGATGATACCATGTCTCTAGTTTCTAACAATGATTGACACACATTGACCCATACATATGCTCATGCATTCCTTTTTTTATTTTGTTGACAACTCCTGTTTTTTTCCCTAATAATTTTTATGTAGATTCACAGGGACAACCCATATTTTCTTATATAAAGGGATTGTTCAGGTCTTGTATGATGTTTTTTGTATATTCCAATGCACAACAATACAACATATCTCCAATGATCCGGATTTAAACAGGAATGCAATAGATTACAGAGATAACCATAAATACAGAGATGTGATAACCATAAATAAAGAGATGCAGCGGAAATAACACTTCATTTCATTAATGGAAAATACCGAAATATGCTTACAACCAGAATTGGAAATAAACCAGCTAGGACGATGGTAGCTTATCTCTGAGAAGAGATGTGCGGCTACATGTCTCTGGACTGTTCCGAACTTGTGTTACAATGAGGCTCGAAGGCCTATTTATTATTGAGAAACAATGGAAAACCCTTCACATTCCAAAACCGACCCTTAGAAGATGAAACGCCAAATTGTGGGCCCCGTTTTGGGTAAATTGGTACATCAATTTCCCGGGGTCGTAACTTGGCATACGATCTCCGTTTGACGCGTATGATAGCTCGTTAGAAAGATCTATCCGAGAACTACCACTTTGGGAAGGGCAACATTGGTCCATGGACCCATGTTGCCCCCAGATTTCCCAAAAAAACGTCGTTTAGGGCCTCAAAACGGCTCCGGAAGTTCAGAACCCGAAAAACTACTAAAAATAGTAAGTTGCGCTACAATTAAGGAAACTGAAAATGCTGAAAGAGACAATGAGGGGGTCCAAATGGATAGGCAGGTGGCCACCAACATCCACCTGGATCATTCCTCCCCCCTTAGGAAGCAATGGTCCCCATGAGTTCCCCCATCTGCTGAACTTGTTCTGCACTGTCTGATGTGTCCAGTAATGGTGGGAAGCATGGTCGATGACGGTCCACATTGAACACTTGGTGCAGGTGAAGGAATGGAGGAATGCTGTGCTCCAAAGCATTCTTCCCCACAAGCTTGGTACTGCTGTAAGGACCATGTTGGAGTGGTCTGAGCTTCTGATGGGTTCTGGTAAGGCATTCTTTCTGTCGATGCAACCAGACTTTGT